>JANVCQ010000005.1:10274583-10315708 GCA_025531925.1 Erythroxylum plowmanianum
TTTATCCCCTCAGCCCCTTAGTACATTCGGTTATTCTAACTACTTAGCCACCTCAGCTGATAACCAAATTCCCTCCTTGCCCCTATCCTTCCTTCTAGAACAAATCTCTCTCTCTCTCCCGTAGATCCTAACAATTGGCTTATTGCGTCTGTTCTACTTGATTCACTTGTCTCACTTGATAGATTGAACTTGTTCAAATTCTTTATATGCCCAATTATCTAACACTAGTATCAGCCTCACAAGAAACGGAACTTGTAATCTGACTTAACTATTTTGCTCTGTTCATCATAATAAGGTGGGAGAAACAAGGGCACAGCCCACCATTTGGCTATGATTTCTGGTACCAACCCCGACACAAGACAATGATCAGTTCATCATGGGGGGCGCCTGCAGCCTTCACTAAAGGTTTTAACCTGCAGCATGTAGCAGAAGGTCTATATGGTAGGCATCTGTATGTCTACAGCTGGCCAGATGGTGAACTGAAACAGACATTGGATCTTGGCAGTACTGGACTTATACCACTTGAGGTATTCTAAGAACCTGCTTTCTTTAACTCATATGTAGGCAGTAGTCCTTTTATTCTCTTATATTTGTTTCTAAATGTCTTATTTTTGTTGTTAACTGAAGATTATGATGATTCGAATGCCTAATATATCATGCTTCACTCTACATGCAGCTGAGGTTTCTGCATGACCCTTCCAAGGATACAGGGTTTGTTGGGTGTGCCTTAACAAGTAACATGGTGCGCTTTTTCAAGACCCAAGAGGGACCCTGGAGCCATGAGGTATGCTTGTCATATAGAGAAATATCTGCAGGGATAGAACAACGTATTGGAAGGGAATACACTGGTCCTTAGTTTTGTAATGCATCATAACTCCAAATCACTGCTACATAGTGATTCCTAATTCAACTTTTGCAGGTGGTGATCTCAGTGAAACCATTGAAGGTGCAAAACTGGATTCTTCCAGAGATGCCTGGCCTTATAACTGATTTTCTAATCTCACTTGATGATAGATTTCTATACTTCGTTAACTGGCTGCATGGAGATGTCAGACAGTACAACATTGAGGACCCCAAAAATCCTGTCTTAACAGGACAAGTTTGGGTCGGTGGACTGATACAAAAAGGTAGCCCTGTAGTGGCTGAAGGAGAAGATGGTAAAACCTGGCAGTATGATGTTCCTGAGATCAAGGTCTGAATGCTCTTCTGAAATGCTATATTTTGCATTCTGTTGGTCTTGGTCTAGTGGAAACAGAAACATTGCTATTTTGATTCCCTAATGACGGTATCGAATAGATTGTCTGTAAGCATATCTAACTGTAGAATTGCTTGCTTTCCAACAATCTAAAAAACGAAATGCTATCTGAGCTCTGTGACACCTTTGACTTCCTGTTTAGTGGAGTGATGAGTTTGACGTTTCATGCTCAGGGTAAGCGACTACGGGGAGGTCCTCAGATGATCCAGCTAAGTTTGGATGGGAAGCGACTTTACATTGCCAACTCCCTCTTCAGTCCCTGGGATCGCCAGTTCTATCCTGAACTTGTGCAGAAAGGATCCCACATGCTGCAGCTTGATGTTGACACTGAGAAAGGTGGTCTCGCAATAAACCCCAACTTTTTCGTAGACTTTGCAGCAGAGCCTGATGGCCCTTCCCTGGCCCACGAGATGAGATATCCAGGAGGTGACTGTACTTCAGATATATGGGTTTAAGGAAGGGGATACCTGAGAACAAACCTACCTTGCCTTGTAAACGAGCGCTGTCTTATTTGGTGCTTGTGGATTTCAATTACAATAAATGCTCAAGGCTCTTGGAAAATAAGATACTTGTTACGGTATTAACATCTGAATGAATGGAAAGTTAGAATAGCTTTGAAACCATTGTCTGATTTGCTGAATAAATGAATACAAATTAGCATTGGAGTATAAATTAGCAAATGCTTAGTAAAATGAGTGAGTATTATATAATGTTTAGCAATGTATGTACATTTTAATGATATAGTTCCTATTGGTTTAGGATTAGCTGAATTAATTACATAGTTTCCTGAATGTAAATTTTCATTTTCTGAAGTTATGATCATCCTCATTACGTGTTGGCTTGTCTTATATACATAATTACCATCTTATTTAATACCAGTCGTCCCTGCATGATTCAACGAAATTGGCGTCTGACTAAGAATTTGTGATAATTTAAAGAACTAAATCTGCAAGGATGACTTCTCTCCTTTACCATTCTTTACGTTTGTTGTGAGGTATTTTCTAGTCCTAGAATCTATATTCTATCTCGATGAACAAAAATAACTTTCTTCGTAGTTTAGCTAATATAAGGAGAAGTATGAGAACTACTACTCTTTATATAACTATTAATAAAGTATTTATATAGTTAAATGTAAGAATTCTAATTATAGTAAAACTTTATAATTACCATAGAATCTTAAGGTTACTAAAATTCTATTTCACCAAAAACCTAAAGTTACTGAAATTTTACTTCACTACAATTCAAGACATATCTCACCATTTATCACATTGACTTGAATTCTCTAACATCTAATCAAAAAATACTTCTTATTATACAAGCTCCCAAGAGATTCAAGCTATGTGAGTAATCGATAAGTTTAAGTTATCCTTAGAACTTTTCTATGGGCAAACACTTTATCAATGTGTCAACTGCGTCCTTCAAATTGAACATTTTTTAACAAGATATGACCAAATGTAGTTAATTTCTTAATCTATCTATATTTTACCTAACTTTCCCTAGTCTTAAGAAATATGGTTCCATTCCCATTACTAATGGTCAGAGTATACATGATTGTCGATTTAGTCTTTCTAACTATATATCTTTGACTGCTTGCCAAGTCCTTCTCACTTTATACTTGGCTATATCATATTGATGCTTTCTCCTTGACATTATTTTATCTCCGAACAAGAATTTCCAACCCCCTATCATTCGTTCCAGGCTGATCTAGTACCAGTTTTGAACTAGTACTGCTCATTATTGACCTTGGTTTGTCCTTTCCATATATTTGCTTCAATATATGTCACTCCCCAAACACTACATCCTTAAAGGTTGCCTTAGACTTTTTACTAAGCATACGAAACTTATAAAAGTATAATTTTTTCATATTTGTTATCCTTCAATAAACTTCCCTTATGAAGTTCCATCATTTCTCACTCACCAAGATGACTCTCCCACATGTGTCATGTTGCAATATGTTTTTTCTCCCTGAAGATTGAGACATAGTCACCGACCCGATTACTGTTTTTCCTACTAAGGCATAAATTCCATACTATAATTTTTCTTTCATTATAGTCAACACAACTTTTATCAGCTTAAGTTGTTTATCATTACTAGACAAATTATGCCCTTATCTATCAAGAGTACCTACGAAAATCAAATGAATTCGGAGTTTAAGAACAAACCATACAATCAATCTTCTAATAATTTTATCATGCAACTGGATTTACAATGAACCTCTAACTTTGATAGCATAATTTCTATCTTCATCCAATCTAACAATACCATTTCATTCTTTAAAAGAACATAATTAGTCCTTATTGAAAGTCATATGATAAATGATACCTAGTGTATATCACCCATCGATTTGCAAAATTAGAATTATTCATAGTTAAAACATCATTGTCTCTTCCATCCTCTTCATTAGAGCTCTCTGGGATTACATCAATATTTACTTTTTCATTTGTTTCCCTTTTTACATTTTCATCATTCTTTTGTTATGGACAATCACTCTCAAAGTGTCATTTAACTTTATAGTTAAAAAAGAAATCAGCATTAGCCTTTGATCTAGATCTTGACTTATTCAACTATTTGCATACTATGAGTAGGACAATAAAATTTGTACCACTTTGACTTTTCCAAATAGTTGATGAAGTAACTAGTAACAGTCCTTACATCAATCTTCTTTTTATATGGATTATATACCTTTCTTCTACTTGGTAATCCCAAATATGAAGGTATCCCAAACAAGGTTTCCTTCTTATCTATAGTTTATCAGGAGTCTTAGGAATACCTTATTAGAAACCCTATTAAGTGACTATGCAATGGTCTTTAATGCATACATCCAAAAGGATAAAAGTGCAATGTTGTAACTTAACATACTCATAACGATATCTATAATAGTATGATTTCACCTTTCAACTACACCATTTGTTATGGTATACCAAACATTGTATATCTGCATATATGCTCTAACTTTTAAGAAATTTTTAAATGAATGCAAACATTGTCCACTTTCATCAAACTTACTATAATATTCACCTCCTTTATCAGTCTTAGCTACTTTTACCACCTCGTTAATGAGAACTCAAACATGTTAACTAACTAAGACTTTGCATACAATAGATATATGTAACAATACTATGAGAAGTCATCAATAAAAATGATGAAATATTTTTAACGCCCTATAAAGGGACCATAAATGTTAGTGTGTATTAACTTAAATAGTAAACTATTTCTTATGGTTGGATTCCTTGGTATATGTCCAGTTTGTTTGCTTTTAATGAAATCTATACATATATAGTCATCAAAATCTAGTTAAGGTAAGATTTCACTTTTCACTAACCTCAACATCTTTTATGTGGATATATGACCTAACCTTTGATACAATAAGAAAGTAGAACACTCTTATATACACTATATTTACTACCTATACTATGTTCAACATGAAATAAAGATCCAATAAATCAACATCAAGATTGAAAATGATATAAACAATCAATTAAAGTACCAAAACAATAATAGTACTTATATTTATATAATGAAAATAAATATTATTTCTAATCTTAAAGTTAAATCCTACATCATCCAACTTCCTAATATAAAATAGATTTCTAGCACATCTGAGAACATAAAGACATATTTTTATATTTAGACAGTAACCAATGTTTAAGATCAATATATATGTCTTGAATCCCTCTATTCATGCCTTCATCCTATATACAAGAAATTTTCAATTTTGTTTATGGATTGGATTGAAAGGAGTACTTACGTAAATATGACACACGAGTAGTTTCACTATAATTTAACCACTAGACGTTGTTAGATATTTTAATCATATTTGATTCAAAATATAAGGAAACATAATATATATATTTCTTTTTTATCCATGTTTTTTTCTTGGACAATCTTTCTTGAAGTGACTAGCCTTCTTGTTAAAGTAGCACCTCTGCTCCTTATAGACTTGACCCTTACTAAACTTCAGCAGGGCTTTATCCTTCTTCTTATGCTTCTTATCCAATTTAGCTTTACTGCTACTAGCTTCATTATGAACTATAAAATGGATATACTACCCCATCTTCTTTGACCTCCTTCCTCTTTAACCAATATGACTTTAATTTTCTAAAAGTTCTATTTTTTCTCAAGGTTGTTGTAATTCACTTGAAATGAGCCGAACTCAGAAGGAAGTGAGTTGATGATAAATTGAACCAAAACAACCCACTTAAATTGACTGAACTCAGAAGGAAGTAAGTTGATGATAAACTGAACCAAAAGGACCCACTTATATTTATACTCATTGATTTCAGCTTATCACAAGATTATGAATAGGTTGTAACTAGTTAAACCATTTGATCATCAACTATTCATCATGTTCTCTATAATGGATTTGTCAGCTATATCCGAATGGGAGTACTCGTTAATCTTTATCATAAATCCCCTTGCATTGTCCATTTTGGTCATTGATGGCTTAACATTTTTAGCCATTTTCATTCCCATCAAGTTCAGACTTAACTAATTTGACCACTTCCAAGCCTTAAGAAAAGACTTGTTAACTTCTGTACTAGTCTCAGTAATAACTCTAGGCTTTTCGTTTGAAACTATTGCTAGTTCTAAATCTATAACACCCAACTACAACTTGATTTTCTTAGACCATTCTATAAAGTTTGGCATGTTGAACCTAACCAACCTATTACCCAAAGCAAACAAATTGGTAGAAGGTGCAATCATTACACAAGTTCACACATTATTTCATTGAGTAGCCTTAATGGATTCCAACAAACAATAAATTTTGGTTATGTATTTATGTTCACCTTTGGGTGATACTTGAATACATAATTTTAACCAATATAAAGATGCCAACATAAATATGCTTTAATAGAGAATTAGCTATACTCAAGTCAATTTGTATATTATCTTTGGATATACAATCACATCCACCAACTATGTCAATAAGTCTCTTTAATGTCATTATTCATAAGTAATGGTCCACCTTTGAGTAGCCTCTTTAGTGCTATAACTAATAAGCTCAATTGGTCAATTAATTTTTTATGTCATTTTGCAGCACCACATAAACATGAGCAATTGAAATTTCATAATTAAACGCCTACATATCTCTTCAACCTAGGTCACTTTAGTGACTAATAAGCTTTCTACACAATAGACATTTAATGAGGGAAAGTTTTGAAAACAAAAATGTCAATCACTTCCTTTCGAGAGGTAAATCAAAAGCCTCTAATATGAATCACGACATGTTCAACTCAAAACCTTCATTTTTAATTCAATTTTTCATGTGGCCTATGTTTGAACCATAAATTGTTTTAGGCCAAAAATGTGAACAATTTATTGCAAAAACTCATCCTTTATACAAAAGAACCTTAATCTATCATTAAAATCTATTAAAACGACGAAGTAACATATGATTTAAAAATTCGAATATACTATATTTTCTTTTCTCCTATTATGAAGCTAGATTTGTATCTTGTAAACAACAATGAGAAAATAGAGCAAAGAGGGTTAACTTTTTTCAGTTTAAACATCTAGTCATCTAAGCAATACCTCGATCTCAACTGTTTCTTTCTCGTACATAAGTGTACATTTTTGCACAATAATGCAAGTTAATTGGCAATATTTTAAAAGTTTTTAATAATGCCATTGCCTGAGAAAGTCTTAATTCATGTATTAACTAAATTTACATAGTTAATGACCTTTTCGTCCTGTTTTTCTAGGTTCTATCTCTTACACACAACAATAGACAACTACAAAAGACCCTTTTGAGTGAATTGTTTAGTCATTTCATCCCTGGTAATATTGACACAAAAATATATAATTTAAAATAACCATCAAATGGAGTTCAGATCTTCTGTCCAATTTTACCTTGTCCAATCCTGTTCTATATCCAAAACAACATCATTTTGGCCATTGGACATGAGTTTAGAGACTGTCTAACCTTGTCCAATGGACAAAACAATGTCGTTTTGGGCATTGGATAGGGTTGGACAAAGTAAAATTGAACAAAAAATCCCCTATGCATCATATGGCTATAGAGTTGCAAGTATACAATTATGATAAATTCCATTACTTTATTGATAAACTTACAATTTCGCTAATTGAACTTTCTAAAATGGTTTGAAATTAAATTTAATAGTGAATCAAAAACATTATTACTAGCTATGATACTAATTGATGGATTTTTTTCGAATCTAAACCATATGAATTAACAAAACTAAACTTAAAAACAAGATCTTTTTAATGTAACTTGAAAAGCTAAATGTCCTGCTTCCATATAAACAATAATGATAAACAAATTTACCTTAATGAATTACTATTTTTCTGTCTTTACGTGAAAATTCAAAGCCCCTTTTCTTATAATTTTCCCTCTTTTGCCTTTCTTACCTACAAATTTTTTTATGGTAAAAAATTATTTAAAATTTTTTAATTCTATTTTTTTTTCTTTTTGTACATGCCAAATTTAAAGAGAGGGGAGGAATTTAAAATTGCTTATGATCTAATTTCTTTATACCCAATGTATATCACATTGAACCTCCTTTTATTGGAATTCATCTAATAAATTACATGAATCACTATAAATTATTAAAATAATATAGGGTTAATTACAAAAAAAACTCAAACTTTACTTAATTTTGCAATTATTGCTTGAACTTCAAAATGTGACAATTAAATGCTCAAATTTTTAATTTTTTTACAATTCTAACCTGACTTTAGTGTCTTCGTTAATTTTACTGACTTAACTTGCCATATGTTCAAGAAATCCTAACTATTAAGACATGTCAGTCAAATTTAACAAAAGTAATGAAGATTAATGAAACGATGTAGTTTAATCACATAACTAAAACGATGTCGTTTCAAAAAATGACATAGGTTAATCCCTACATCAATTTACGCAATCCCGACGCCCTCTCCTTTGTTTTCAGTTTGTTATCCCAATGCCCTCAGCTTTGTTTTCAGTTTGTTCATCGATAGCCTTAGCCCTTTGTTTTCAGTTTATTCTCCTTACACCCTCAGTCTTATCGCACTGTAGGAAGCTCATTTGCTCTCACATCACAGTTAGCCACGTTAAGAATACTGAGGGCGTCGAGAAAACAAACTGAAAATCAAGGGTGAGAGCGTCATAATAACAAATTGAAAATGAAAAGAATAAACTAAAAACGAATGGTGAGGGTATCGAGAGAACAAAAAACAAAAGGAACAAACTGATAATAAAGGGTGAGGGTGTTGGGACTATGTAAAGTAATTTATGATTAAACTATATCATTTTTTTGAAATGACATTGATTTAGTCATGTGATTAAATGATGTTGTTTCATTAATTATATTAATTTTGGCTAACGTGTAGTAATAGTTAAGGTTTCTAGAACACATGACAGGCCACTTCAGTAAAGTTAACTGAGACACTGAAGTCAGGTTAGAATTGAAAAAAATTAAAAATTTGAGCATTTAATTGTCACTTTTTGAAGTTTGGGTTATAATTATAAAATTGAGTAAAATTTGCGATTTTTTAGTAATTAACCCCATAATCTAACAAATCAAACATTTATACTAGAGATCGTACGAACTGAGAAATACAAGTGACAATTATAGCGTGTGAAATATTTGATTATTTTCAACTTAAAGACTTTGGTATATCCAATGTGGTGGGTTTTCTTAAACATGTTCCACCAATGCAATCATGATAAAATCATGGATAAGAGTGGAAACGAAGTGTTCCCAGTTGCTTAGCTCCTATCAATACATCTCTGATTAATGTGTAAGCTGAATCGATGGCTTGCACTGATGATTTTGATTAATTTGGATTCCTTTTCGATACAGAGAAGATGTTGTGTGATTGTGGTGCAAATGTTTGATTTCGATCGAGTTGAACAATGAACAAATGAATGGGTTGGTGGGACGTATTAGCTTATCTATCACATTTTTAGGGCCAAGAACATTTTTTTGTTTAATATCCTGTTAGAATAAATCATGGCGGCTTGAAAACTAAGAGGATCAAATTGTAAACGTGAAAGTAAGAATGATTAAAACAATTCCAATCACTGTCAATGCTGTAGGGATTTTTGTAATAGGCAGACATAATCTAGCTTATTTTATCCTCAAATTCGACTGATTGCTTCATGTAAATTGTCTCCTCTAGCTTTCCATATAGGAAAGCTGTCTTGACATCCATTTGATGCATTTCCCAATCATATAGTGTTGCTAGAACTAGTATAAGCCTAATTGTTTTGAATTTGACTACTAGAGAGAATATCTCCTTGTAGTCAATTCCTTCCTTCTGTCTAAATCCTTTAACTACAAGCCTAGCCTTGTAAATCCTAGGTTCTGCTTCTGTCACTCCTTCTTTTAATTTGAACAACCATTTGTTCTCAGTTAATTTAGCTTTTGGAGGTCTAGGGACTAAAGTCCAAGTCATATTCTTCATCAATGAAGAATATTCCTTCTCACAAGCTTCTTTCCACTATTTTGCATCTTTGCTTCTCATGGCTTCTTCATAAGTTTCTAGAGCCTTATTTTCTACAGTTTCAGCTATGAAGCATGCAAATTCAACTAAGTCTAGTTCAGAATACCTCTTATTAGGAATTCTTAGTCTTGGTTGCCTGTCTTTTGTGAGTTGATAGTCTTGTAGGTTTCCTTGAACATCATCCGAAGTTGGGTGTGTGGTTTCTTCTTCACCCACACCTTCAGCGTCTTCTATCCCTTGTTCATGATGTGTAATGCCTTGTATAGGTTCCACATCTACAGATTGTGTAGTGCCACCTTCATCAGATTCTAGTGGTACATAGAATGGAGCTGATTGGTTCTGTGAGCCTAATTGCTCCTGAATTTTCCTTTGGGAGTCTGAATTTATGAAGCTCTTGTTCAACAAATGGAATTCATCTTCCTTGAAGATGACATCTCTGCTGATGATTGTTTTATAGCCTCCCTTTTGAGAGTGCAAGAACAGAGTGAGAAAATATCAAAGAGTGCTAGAGTACACACCTGTGGGTACTAGGAGAGTTTGGAAAGCTCTTTGCAAGTGTTGTAAATACACTCAATCTCTATACTGTTTCTCACCTTCTTCATCATATTAGTGGAAACCACATTAGTGGGAACCTTGGATATAGATAGCATTGAAAGCTATCGAACCAAGTAAAAATATTGGTGTTCTTTAATTTTTCTGCATTCCATAATACCTGCAAAAGTTAACAATCTTGTTCAATATTTGTTTGTAAAGACAGTAGTAAAGCAGTAATATCCCAACAAAATTGATATCAGAGCCGATGGTTCGATAAGGGATGAGTATGGAGATGGTAGTCGGATCTCGTGGTTGCTTCCCCACGAAGAAGAGCAAGGAGACTCCTGGTGAGCCCAGACTAGTAGAGTAGAAGGACTC
Source organism: Erythroxylum plowmanianum (assembly GCA_025531925.1). NCBI lineage: Eukaryota > Viridiplantae > Streptophyta > Magnoliopsida > Malpighiales > Erythroxylaceae > Erythroxylum > Erythroxylum plowmanianum. The sequence goes on from JANVCQ010000005.1 coordinate 10,285,196, forward strand.
TTGGTCACGTCATATACTATAGTTGTTAAGCAAAAAGGCTTTCGCTTAAGGGGGAGTCCAAGCCTAATGTGGAAATTCACACCTGAGGGGAGATTGTTAGGATGTCAAGTGTGAGTAGGAATTTCACATTAGAAAGAGATAGAACTAATGAAAGACATATAAGTGAAAAGGACCCATAAACCTAATGCCTTGAGGTTTTGGGTTGAAGTGTGGTGTCAAAGCCCACGAGTATGTTTCATCACTAGGCCTATGATGTAGATCTACTTTGAAAGTGGGCTCCCCAGTTTCGACAAGTGGTATTAGAGCATCAGAAACTTCCTGGGGCATTTCTTGGTCACTCCAAACATAAAAGAATCATCAGAAACACTAAGTAAAAGTCTTTAAGTTCTTTACACTATAGTAACCGTGGTAGGAAAAGAAATGGATGTTTTTACTGGAAAAGAAGACTTCACCATCTGGAAACTCCAGATGCAAGCTCTTCTTGAATCATATGATTGTTATGGAGCTATAGAAGATCAGTATGATCTTGAAACTGATCCAGTAAAGAAACTTAAGAAGCAAAGACTTGCACATTGTAAGTTAATGCTTCATTTAACACCTACAGTGATAAGAAAAGTGCAGAACTACAACACTGCACAGAAACTTTAGACTAAACTTGATGAACTTTATGCAAAGAAGTATCTTCCTAACATGATGACACTTATTCACAATCTTGCTAACTACAAGATGAATACTTCTATCTCTTTAGATGATAACTTAGACTATTTCTTTAAGCTAGTTCAAGATTTAAAAGCTACAGATGAGAAAATATCTGAGGAGCATCAAGCTGTAGTGATTATAAAGGCTTTACCTTCTGAATTCAATGCATTCAAGAAGGTAATTAAGCATGCTAGTAGAGAATCCCTTAAAGTAAAGAGGGTGTTAGACTTACTAATAGAAGAAATAGTGGAAGTTTACTCTTTTAAGAAAGAGGCAGAAGTGATGTTTGTAGAGAATAATCATGAAAAGAAGTCTCATAAGAAAAATAGCAAAACAAGAAAGTGGCAGAAGGGAAGTGGGAAGGAAAAACACACCAAGGAAGGTAAAGAAAAGAAGAAAAAGGGAAAAGGTAAAAATGCTTTTACTGTGATAAGGAGGGATATTTTGTAAGGGATTGCAGAAAGAAGAAAGGGGATAAGGCTGCAGAAAGTGGAGTTTCAGGGAATGTGGAAAAACCAGAAGATTCAAGTAAACGTGAAATTCTGGTTGTCATTGAGGATAGTGAAGACCTTAGTAGAGAGTGGATTTTTCATTCAGGGTGTACAATGTATGTCACTCCTCATAGAGATTGGCTCACTACATTTGAACCAGTCAGTGCCAAGGTTAAAATGGCAGATTCTGGGCAGCAAAGGATAGAGAGGATTGGAAGTGTTTCCATCAACATGTTTGATAGAAAAAGAAAGATCCTAAGTAATGTCAGATTTGTGTCTGGAATAAGGAGGAATCTGATCTCTGAAAGTCTGTTTGATAAGCAAGGCTTTCAGATCAAATCAAAAGATGGACTCAGAGAAATACTAAGGGATGGTAGAGTCATAATTAGAGGAGTGGAAAGGGGTGGGCTATACTATGTTATAGGCTCAACAGAAGTAAATCAAATTTCAGAAAATGGAAGCCATGAACCAACCAAGCAATGGCATGCAAGGTTAGGTCATACAGGGAACAAAAGGTTGTTTCATCTCTCTAAACAAGGTCTAATCCCTAAACCAAACTTACAAAAGTTGGAGTTCTATGAATCTAGTGTGTTAAGAAAGCACCACAGATCAGGCTTTCAAAAGGGAGTTCAGAGAGCTACAGAGATCATGGAGTATACTCACAGTGATCTCTGGGGGCTAGCTCAAGTGCCCACAGCAGGAGGGAATTTATATTTTATGTATATTATTGATGACAAATCTAGGAAATGATGGGTATATCCGATGAAGAGAAAGGATGAAGCATTATAAAATTTCATGGAATGGCATACACTAATGGAGAATCAAATTGGGAAGAAGATAAAATGCCTAAGGACTGACAATGGATTGGAGTATTACAATAAAGAGTTTGAAGCATATTGCAGTAAGAAAAGAATCATTAGGCATAAAGCATTAAGAGCTACTCCTCAGCAGAATGGAGTTGCTGAGAGACTCAATAGGACTCTCCTAGAAAAGACAAGGTGTATGTTACTCTCTTCGGGTTGCTCACATTCTCTTTGGGGAGAAGCAATTAGGACAACAGCTTACCTAGTTAATAGGCTCCCTACCTCTGCTAATGATTATAAGACTCCACAAGAGGTTTGGAATGATAAGAAACCTAACCTTACCCACCTTAGAACTTTCAGATGTATAGCTATGCACATCAGAAAGAAGAAAAATTGGAACCTAGAGTAGTTAAAGGAGTTTTCCTAGGCTATCCAGAGGGGGTTAAGGGATACAAAATCTTACTACTCCAAAAGGGAGGCTATAAAACAATCATAAGTAGAGATTCATCTTCAAGGAAGATGAATTCCCTCTGCTGAACAAGAGCTTCATAAATTCAAACTCCCAAAGGGAAATTCAGGAGCAATTAGGCTCACAGAACCAATCAGCCCCATTCTATGTACCACCAGAATCTGATGAAGGTGGCACTACACAATCTGCAAATGTGGAACCTATACAAGGCATTACACATCATGAACAAGGGATAGAAGAGGTTGAAGGTGTGGGTGAAGAAGAAACCCACACCCAACTTCGGATGATGTTCAAGGAAACCTATAAGACTATCAACTCACAAGAGACAAGCAACCAAGACTGAGAATTCCTAATAGGAGGTACTCTGAACTAGACTTGGTTGAATTTGCATGCTTCATGGCTGAAACTGTAGAAAATAAGGCTCCAAAAACTTATGAAGAAGCCATGAGAAGCAAAGATGCAAAACAGTGGAAAGAAGCGTGTAAGAAGGAATATTCTTCATTGCTGAAGAATATGACTTGGACTTTAGTCCCTAGACCTCCAAAAGCTAAATTAATTGAGAACAGATGGTTGTTCAAATTAAAAGAAGGAGTGACAGAAGCAGAACCTAGGATTTACAAGGTTAGGCTTATAGTTAAGGGATTTAGACAACAAGAAGGAATTGACTACAAGGAGATATTCTCTCTAGTAGTCAAATTCAAAACAATTAGGCTTATATTAGTTCTAGCAACACTATATGACTGGAAAATCCATCAAATGGATGTCAAGACAGCTTTCCTCTAAGGAAAGCTAGAGGAGACAATTTACATGAAGTAACCAGTCGGATTTGAGGATAAAAATAAGCTAGATTATGTATGCCTATTGCAAAAATGCCTCTATGGGCTCAAACAAGTACTTAGATAATGGAACAAGAAGTTCCATGAGGTTGCTGCTAATATGAGCTTCATTAGAAGTTCATATGATTACTGCCTATATTTTAAGAATCTAGGAATGACTAAAACAGTCTTTATATTGGTCTATGTAGATGACCTAATCATCACAGGGAAGGACTTGAATAGGATTCAAGAAGTGAAGTCTGATTTATGCACTCATTTTGAAATGAAAGATATAGGAAAAGCTCAAAAGCTTCTAAATATGCAAATAATCAGACATAGGAGAGAAAGAAAGCTTTGGCTTGTTCAAAGGAAATACATAAGAAAGATCCCAGCTCAATTCAATATGGAACAAGCTAAGCCTACTTCAGTGCCCTTAGGATCACATCTACAGATGGTTTCTGACAAGTCTCCTAAGACCGAGGATGAACAAAGGGCTATGGCTCACTATCCCTATGATGTAGGCGTTGGAAGTTTAATGTATCTTATGCTATGCACAAGTCCTGATCTAGCCTATGCCATTAGTAACCTAAGTAAATTCATGGCCAATCCAGGTTTAGAACATTGGCAAGGGCTCAAGAGTGTTCTCAGATACATATCTGGAACAATGAACTATGGATTATGCTTCTCTAAAACAGAACTAACTAAATGTAACTACTTGTCTCTATATGATTATGTAGATGCTGATTATGCAGCAGATAAGGACACAAGACATCATATGTTTTTACATTATCAGCAAACACAGTCAATTGGAAATCACAACAACAATCAATAGTGAGTTTATCAACTACAGAGGCAGAGTATTATGCTATCATAGAAGGAGTAAAGGAGCTAACATGGCTATCAGAAATACTAAAAGAAATCAACACAGGCATCACAATACCAATATTATATACGAATAGTTAGAGTGCTTGGTACCTTAGTCAGGATCCAGTGCTCCATGAAAGATCCAAGCACATAGATGTGCGATTGCATTTTGTCAGAGACCAAATCACCAAGGGAATCTTCAATATGGAGAAAATCAAAGGTGAGCAAAATCCTTCAGACTTCGGAACAAAAATACTAACTCAAAAGAAATTTAATTTTTGCAGGGACTATTTATAGATTACAAAAGCCCCTTGATTTCGTAGGCAGATCCATTCGAGCTCACTGGTGTGGCAAAAATTAGGGTTTCGAATTTTTAAAATCACTCTAAAGTTTTTTAATCTGAACGAAGATTGATAGAGTAGGAGGGAATAATGTGATGGAAATCACAATTACTCCAACAATCCACACTCAGATGCAATAAACTCACAAATGAAAGATGAAAAATTGAAGACAGAAGGTGAGTGTCTGAAGGAGTCGAAGACAGAGAAATTCTCGAGAGTTCTTACAGCAGAAACTAAATTATTTGATTTAAGACATGCTCACGTGACACACTCAAGTCAAACACTACATGTCTGAAGTATCAACTCAAAACAATGTCGTTTACAATAAGTCAGAAGCTTCAAACAAAACGTAGTTGCAAAAGACATAATACGCAGACCAAAAGCTGGAGAATTAGTTACTCACGTTGAAGGCACATGACATGCATCAGATCCATGCAGACCCGTCTGAGAGCAACCTTCCTCTTCAACTATAAAAGAATCAACTCAAGCATCAGACACAGACAACACAATACAGAAACTTCTTCATTCAATTTACGTTGTATTCAATCATTTTGAGAGTGCAAGAACAGAGTGAGAAAATATCTGAGAGTGCTAGAGTGCACACCTGTGGGTACTATGAGAGTTTAGAAGGCTCTTTGCAAGTGTTGTAAATACACTCAATCTCTGTATTGTTTCTCATCTTCTTCATCATATTAGTGAAAATCACATTAGTGGAAACCTTGGATGTAGATTGTATTGAAAGCTATCGAAACAAGTAAAAATATTGATGTTCTTTAATTTTTCTGCATTCCATAATACCTGCAAAAGTTAAGAATCTTATTGAGTCTTTGTAATATTGGTCTTCTTTAATTTTTCTGCATTCCATAATACCTGCAAAAGTTATCAATCTTATTGAGTCTTTGAAATATTGGTGTTCTTTAATTTTTCTGCATTTCATAATACCTGCAAAAGTTAACAATCTTATTGAGTCTTTGTAATATTGATCTTCTTTAATTTTTCTGCATTCCATAATTCCTGCAAAAGTTAACAATCTTATTGAGTCTTTGTGATATTGGTGTTCTTTAATTTTTCAGCATTCCATAATACCTGCAAAAGTTAACAATCTTATCGAGTCTTTGTTTGTAAAGACATCAGTAAAGCAGTAATATCCCAACACTGAAAATTTAAATCTTAAGATATTGATTGTAAATCTTTTTTCATATATAAACTCTAAGAGTTCCTAACATATGTCAGAAGATGTAAACATTTGTGGCGCCTGTGTGTCAGTTCTGAATTGTATTGTACAGCTTTTTATGCCCGCTTGTCTTGGCTGATTCAAACAATCCGATGCAAGAATCTAAAAATTCTCTACAAGAAGTCATTCAACCAACACAGTCGAAAGTATTACATACTATGATTTCATTGGTTTGGTGAAGGGCGGTCCTTCTGCTCACCCTCAATGCGTTTTCCTCCACGACCTTTACACATAGGCCAGCACACACAAGAACAAATAATTCCCATTTGACAATTGATACATTCTATTAAGACCCTGAAACCGAAAACAGTGAAGATGACTTTAAAAGAACAGCAAAATGAAACCACACTGGTCTCTGAATCTCTGCATTCTCCTGGTATTCTGTGTCAGTAGCAGCAGTAATATTTCAAGGGCAAGAAGGGTTTGTAATGGTTCAATAGCAGAATGCAACGTGGAAGATTTTGAAGAGTTGATCGAATCAGAAATCAGCAGGAGGTTTCTTGAACAGATCAAGTATATATCGCCTGGTGCTCTAAATAAAGACAGACCCGCCTGCAGCGGTGAAGCTAGCGGTCAGTCTTATAGCAGTAGTTGTCTCCCACCTCCAGCAAATCATGAAAATCGTGGTTGTTCCAAGATCTATCGTTGTAGGTCCGGTGATTGATCAATACTTTTCGTGTTTCTGTCTTTCTTATCAAGATCTAAATGTTTTCTCTTTACCCCTTCGATCTGAACCAACTCTTGCTTATGGTAAACAGAACTAGCCCCTTAAACAGGAAACTAAAGTTAATTGAGTTTTGGCAAATTGTATGGGATCAGGTAACAGACAAGTTCTTGCTGACATATTTAATGCCCTTCGGAATTCTGCAGACTACACAGAACTGCGGAAATAACGTCGAGCGAATGGACAAACTGTACCTACAAACATTAAACAAAAAAAAGGCAGGTCCTCCACGTCGGGCATTTGGTCTAGTGGTATGATTCTCGCTTTGGGTGCGAGAGGTCCCGAGTTCGATTCTCGGAATGCCCCTTTTGACAGATTTCACTGTTTAATTTGGGGCCATAACTATGTTGTAGTCCCGTACCATCTTGTTAGATCGACGTCCATGTACGGTTCCAAGTTTATATCTTCTACAGTTCTACTACTGTTTCTCTACGGCTTTCTTTTCTCAGTTAAAAAGTGTTACTCTTAAATTCTCTAGTAGCTGTTCGTTCATTCTTTTGATGTAAGCAGTATGCCTCTTGCGCCGATAAAAACATAAACGCTTTTTTTTTTTTTGGTTTTAATCACTGAGGCCTTGGGTTTCAATTTTAAGAAAATCTATTTAAATCATCCACACTCAGATTAATCTCTGCTCGCACCGAATCAGTTTGTAAAAAATAAAATACTGGCTAAATAGATTTCTTCATTCTCGTAACTCGTTTGAGAAGAGAAGACGCTTTTAAATCATTCACACTCAGATTAATTCCCGCTTGTATCGGTCAATATGTAAGGAGTAAAATATTGGTCAAATAGATTTCATTCTCAGAGCTCGAACTTAAAATATCTGGTAAAAAAAAACGAGAGTGCCAAACTCCAACGCTTTTAACTTGATGTAAAATTCGCGATTAAAAGCCTGACATTACCATCTAACAGCAAAAGAAAGAAAAAACAACGATTAAAAAGCCCCTTGCCCCACTTTATGATGTAAAGATTCAAACTAGTCAGTGGCTTGTGTTGGGGTCCACTAGAAGCAAGATGGTTCCACATGCAGCTAAATTTCAGGCGACGAATTGGAGCTATCTACCAAGACCAATGACATTTATATCAGTGTCTCCCAGTCCTACCCTCCCTTGATCATTGAGCAATTCACATGGCTTGTCATGGGTCCCTTACCCTTGTGTCGGTAGCCCTTTCTATGCTTTTCATGGTTTACTCGAAACATAAAACTTAAAAGAGGAGGATTCTCTGCGTTAAAAGAAAAGCATTCACAAGATTTGGAACTCATCTAGTATTGCCAACTACACGGGCAAAGATTGAAGTAAAACAAAAAGGAACTATATGAATACATTAAGCAAGCATTCGCTTTGCTTACTATGATCTCTAGTAAAGAACTTTGTTTTTCTATTCAATTCTGTACCTCATACGCAGAAAATGTGAACTTGTAATCATCCCCATCCGCAAAACCAAAACTAGGATCCTTTCCCTCCCTAACGCTTCTTCTAACTCCCTCTATTCTCTCAAGAATCCCCTCAACTGCTAAATCAAATGCATCTTTCATGTTCCCCATTCTAGACCTTGGATCAGCATAGACTATACTTGGAACGAGGCGGATCACTTCCTGTCTCATAGCTATTACTCTATCCTCTGGAATTCGAAGCAAGGTCTCATTGATTCCTGCTTTCCAATCTTTAACATCTCTAACTGGTATATACACGGAATATTTACTATAGTTCTTTGGTAAATGCCATTTATATTGGGCATAAGCAGAACCTGGATGGAAAAAAACTGGAATGCAACCACCTAAAATTGCATCGAATATTGATCTTCTGGTGTATGAATCCCCAGTAGGCTGCAAGCAGAAAACTGAATTTTGGAACGATCTCATCACGTTGACTGGATTATCACAAGTAATGGCTCCATTGATACCATAGTTGCATTCTTGTAACTTGCACAGGTTCTTTGAAGCTTGACACTCCTCAATAACCTTGCCTCGGACAGAATCTTGAAGATCAGGCCTTGGAGCACCAGCAAAAGAAAACAAGTATCGCCTTTTTTGCGTTCTCAGCTTCTCCTGCCATTCAAGCACTTCACTTGCTTCTGTGGGATGAAAGCAAGTTGGATATGGTATGGCATAATCATTGTTCCAGGAACTAGACTCAATTGACAACATGGACATGTTGTTAGATTCCGGTAAGAACCTAAGCTTGCTACCCCAGTCAGATTCATTGTCGGTTTGCCTTCTGAAATCCCATGCGATCCTCCCTGTAACCAAAAAATGGTCTCTACCCAATAATTTTTTCCACTCGGGTTTTTCAACAAGCCACTTTACAAGATCAAAAGCAGATTGATCTCTCACCGACGATTTAACACCCCAAAGGTATCTACTAATGTCAAGACCAGCATAAAATGGTACATAAACAGCTGATGCAATAGAAGAATCATTGGTCAAGCACTCGTAGGTTTTCATTCTATTATGGAAAATTACTCCTAACAAAAACTGGTTCGTTGAATACCAAGTCCTCTTCAACAAAACCCCTTCAGAATCAACCACTCGAGGACCAAGACCATGGTTAGCCAAGTATGGACACATATTATGCTCAGTACCCCTCGTGATTGACTCACAGTTCTCGAGCAACTCTCTGTTAAATCGACTTGGAAGATCATGAATATAAATGTATCGACCAAAGCAAGAATCCTTCTCTTTCACACTCTGTTTTCCACTTTCTTGGTTAGTCTCAAAACTTGCAGTATTGGGTCTAATGATAGTAGCATTGAGACTACGAGGGGAAAGAACGGATTTTGGTATCTGGGTAGTGACTGCATTCCCATTATTGTCGACCAAAACATTGATTTCGTCTCGAGTTCCGTATAAAGCAGAGTAATCAAAGCAGAAGAAAATAAAAAACAAAAGAAAGGAATTGAGAGAGACCAACCAGAGCTGGTGGTTGCAGCACTTTCTGGTGATTGTCTTGTCCATCTTCGCTTGATAAAAACCTCCAAAACGACGCAAAACAGTGGCAGGAACAAACACTTTCTTTAGGGAATCTGACAAAAATTGTGACAAAGCTTTTAAGTTTTAAGTGTATCTTTTTTTAATATCCACAATTTGCGCTCAAGAAAAGAGTACAAGAGAGGGCAAGAGCCTTAAGTTCAGAGTGGTGGCGGAAAGAGAGACAATGGGCTGGGTTGGAGTTGGACTGATTCATTTTGCATAATTTGTTCTTCAAATTTATAAGATTTAGTAAACGTCCGCTACTTTTTCCCCAGTAAATTGAAGACTGGAGAAACCGGGTGATACCGGCTAATGCGGGTTGACATCTGAAATGTTAGAATTTATCGGGATTGAATTGTAATTTTAACAAATTTATGGACTAAATTGAAAAAAAAGAAAAACTTAAAGCTAAAGACCCCAACAGCACACATTTTCACTTTTCTTTTCACTTTTCTTTTCTTTCTTTTGCCTTATACCCTTTATATTCCTTTAATTATTAATATCAATGTACCTTTAAAAAAATTGTCCAAAAGCAATTTTTTATAGCAGTAAAGAAAAGAAAAATGTTGTTAGATTGTGTATGCTTATGCTTGGAACAATATGACATTTATAAATTTCTCGTCAAATATCACATTTATATTTAAATTCTTTTAAGAATACTAAAAAATTAATAAGACATTAGTACTTTGCTCATACTCTCAATTATATTAATATAAAATTTTTGTGTACTTGAGATTTTTTATAAAAAATATATATAATAAAATTACATATTTAATAAAAGGCTAATAACATAATTATATCTACAATTATATACATTATATAAGGAAAAATATTTTCTTATTTTATTAATTTTAAATATTAATATGAAAAATGAATATATATATATATATATATATATATATATTGAAATTTTATATTGTATTGATTACTATAAGATATATTTGTGTGAAACTATTATATTTAAAATTTTTAAGCTAACAAAAAATTTTAATTAAGACAAATTTATAATAAATTTAAAATTGTAAATAATGTGTTTAGAGGATGAACTAGTATATCTTGTATCAAAATACTTGCATTCATTTATTGCAAAAGTGGTAATATCTATTTCTTTAATTTATTTCAAATTTGTACAAAACAAATGTTTAAATACAGTTATATAACAAAATTTTTGATAATAATTACTAATAATAATTTAAATTCTCTAGGTGTTAGTCAGACCCGGCCTTGGGCAAGGGCAGGCGGGCCACCTACCCAAAGCCTAGCTTCATAAAGAATAAAATAGGCAACAAAAAGGCTCCATTTTATTTCATTGTGTTCTTTATGAAAGTCTTGATCTTCATAAAGAGCAACAAAATGATCATTATTTTACCTCTTTTATTCTTTATAAGAACTCACTCTTGATTATCATAAAGAAAGAAAAAAGGCAAAATAATAACCTTTTTTATTTGCCCAAGATCTATAAAACGTCAAAACCGCCCCTGGTGTTAGTGATATATTAATTACCTATAACTTTTAAAAGCTTTAAAATTGTAGTTCTATAAAAATCCATGCTCAACAATGAACCTCTTTTCGTAGTTCACCTAGCCTAGATATCTTTGAAGTTTTGTCTTATTATGAGGCAATTTTGCTTTAAGAATGACTTTTTCTTTATTTTTATCTAGCTCAACTCCTATATTCTAAACTAAAAACCTAAGAAATTCTTTGCTTTTACTATGAAAACACACTTTAAAGGGTTTAACTTCAATTTGTGCATTCTCGTCCAATGAAAGGCTTCTCGTAAATCATGGATATGATCTGCACTCCTTTTCAATTTCAAAATAATATCATCTATGTAATCTTCCAAGGTGCACCATATCAGATCATGAAAAATAGCATTTATAGAACTTTGATAAGGGGTTCCTACATTCTTTAGACTGAAAGGTAATATAACCCATTCAAATGTCCCTATTAACCTTGGACATCTAAAAGCTATTTTGAAATTATCATTTTTGACTATAAAATTTTGATTATAACTATAAAAATAACTTTAAAAAGAAAACAAAGAATGTCCAATCATTGCATTTATCAAAGAATCTACAATTGGTATCATGTATGCATCCTTAGAAGTGGTTGCATTTAAATCCTTAAAGTAGACACAAATTCTTATCTTTCTATTTTTCTTAACTACAGGCAAAATGATAGCTAGCCCTTAGTATATCTAGTTAATATAATGAAAACAACCTTATGTAGATTTTTATCTTCTTCTTTAACCTTCAACTTAACATCTTGGTGTAGTACCAAGCAAAATAGTATTTGAATTCCTTCAAGATCTACATTAACTCCAGTTTCATTTTTGGATCTAAATCTTTACTAACAAAGATTCCACAATCTTCTCCTGAATTATCCAAATTCACTTTTTCTAGTGGTTTTTTATTTTGGCTCTTGAAATCATTATTCTTTCCAAAAGAAAATTTCAACTCTTTGATGCAATTGTCCCTTATTTGTAGTTCCTATTCTTCTTCAAAAACCAATTCTACATTCTTACATATACCAACTTCTTTGGAACTTTCCAAAATATACTACATAAAAAAATTTATTTCAATGGATTATGTTGCTACCATTTCTCTTTATGAGAATTTACTCATCATGATCTTCCATAATTGGAAACCTCTTCAACTTGGGAGCAGGCAAGATGGTAAATGTTTTCATAAACCTCTCTAACTTTGTCCTTTCCTTTTCTTTATCTTTGTTCTTAATACATTCATTATAGTACAGTTTGCAAACTTGTATAGGCTTTACATGGTCACCATAGAAATTTACTTCTACCACATCAACTTTAGTGTGGAATGATTTTGAATCGACCCAAACAAATCTACTTTATTGCCTTTCCATAGAAGCAGAAGTTAATGAAGAGAAAATGGCATATAAAAGTTGGAATGGATCTAATCTCATCCTCATAAGAGTTGATAACTGGCATGTGTATCAATAACAAAGAAAGCAATCATAAATTAGTTTCCTTTTACTATGATATATGCAGGGAGAATTCCCCATGCTTTGGTAGTTTCTCTAGTGAATGCAATAATACATAATTCAATTAGGATTAATTCTACAACATCTTTACTTAAACCTATCATCATTTTAATTAGAATGATGTTTACCACTAACCCATTATCACTAAAACTCTTGAAATTATCCTACCATTGACTTGGACCTTAATATATAAAGGTCTTACATGTTACATCATGGCGTCAATTGGCCTTTTTAGCACCATTTTTTCTGGAATTTCTGGTCCCACCGCCAATATTGATACTTTGCATTCTTTTTTTCATAAGGGAATTATACCTTCTTAGCACAAGATTTACGAAATGAAGCAGGGAGATTATGGAAGAAATAGTATAAGGTTTATTAATAGGAATTTCTCCAATCGTAATGAATTTATTAGAGTCTTCCTTCTGACTCTTTAAGCGAGTTGACTTCCTGTAAAGTCTAAGAATTTTTTTTGTCTTGCTTTACCTTTCGCTGATGACTTCTACACGTCCATTCTTATTATTAAGGTTTGTAGTACTTTCTTCCGAGAAGACAAATCTTATAAGTGATTTTTTTACATTGCTTTTTCCAATGGTGAAGGTTTACTTCTTTTAATCCTAACAACAGACATTTGTTGCTGAAGCATTATCTTTTGAGTTCGAGTCAAAGGTTGCAGATTCTTGGGATTCCTAACTCACTGTCATTACCAAGATAGCAGCACCTACTGTGGTACTATAAATCTAGGTTATTGCATTGAAAACTGAACGTTTGAGGTTTATATCTTTGTCTAAATACTTAGATAAACTTTGTTCAGTAATTTTTCCTTGAAATTTTTACCTTCTATTAGATTCTAGCAATTGGTTGATTCCCATTCATAAAGTTAGTATTATAGTTAGGAACAAAAGCATTTGTTCCTGAATTATATGCTAATGGTAAATGATCATCCACAATCTTCAGTTTATTTTTTACATCTAACAATGGGCATAAATCAAATCGGGTGGCATTAACAGTTGCCATCAATGGGAATAGGTCTTCATCTATCAATATAGTTTGGTCAATTTCAACAAATAATACAATTCTTGTGTTGATTTAGTCTTAGACCACATTATTAAACCCCCTAATTATCGGTTGACTTCAAGTGTTGTGATATTTGCAGTGGTCTCTTCCTCTAATTCCTTCTTTTGTAGGAATTCTAAGATTTGGTAGTAAGGTAATGAATTTTTCTTGCAATAAAAAATCAAAGATATCCTCTATATTTGAGGTGTCAAAGTTATACTAAATTTGAGTTGACAGAGCCTACATTTTTTTTTTAATTCTAAGAGATTTACGCCATAGAGAGAGGCAAACATAGGTTCCAGTGATGTTTACTTTGGCCATTTCCAAATCAAGAGATTTCATTTCTACAACATAAGTACCAACTGAATTCTTCTTCTAGTGCCCTTCTTCTTTAAGAAGTTCTTTATATTAAGACACCTTTGCTTTTAACTCATAAAAATCATGAAATTCCATGTTTTGGAATTTCTTCCATAATTCAATATTGAAACCTCTTTGAGCTACTTTCATGTATTTGATTTTTGGTAGCTAATTCAATATTGACTTCTCTTTTTTAAAAATGAGTGATGAACACATCAGTGTTCTCACCACTCTTCTGATTGACTTTTATCAATTCAGTTACTAACTTCAGGCTCGAACCTTTAAAACTGAGTATGAAATAATCTTTCCATTTAATCTTAGAAAAAAGATAGAATTCCTACACAATAGAGCTTATCAGAAGAAGTTTGTACTTGTAAATGAATTTGAAAACAATATGAGGTTAAAAATATTGAAGTTCTCATGATTGGCTAATTCTCCACATTATATGGTGAATCTAGCAATGTGTTCAATGGTTGATTGATCATCTTTGACATAAAATAATTTGAATTGTAGAATTTTGTAACTACTATGATAAGGATTTTCATGGTCAATATATTCCAGATAAGGCTTGTAGAATTCTAAGCAGCCAAGCTCTATCAAACTAGGCTTGTATAATTCCTAAACAATTTCTTTGACAGATTCCATATCAACTTGTAATCTCATTTGCAGAGGGAAATAATAGGATTGTGATGTACAACTATGATGTTACTTCCTAAACCATATTGTGGTCTAGTAGCTTCAGCCTCTTCAGCAAATTCATGTCAACCAATAATGTATGGCTTGACTGTCTATCAACCATTTCCAGGATTAATACATAGAGACATCACAGGAACATCCTCTCTCTTATGAGGAGGGACATATCTTTTAAGTACAAAAGAAGCAGTTGGAAGGCAACTGCAGTCACAAACTTCCCTCACATTTGGAGTGGTATGCCCCCTGAATCCATCAAAAATATACTCTACTAAAACAAAAGAATTATGTCCAACAACTTGTAATAGAGCAACAGAAAGCAATCTTCTCTATCTAATTTTGGTTGCTTGGGCCATAAGAGTATTGTTGGACTTCAATTTTGAAATTTGGTTGTGCATACAACATCATTCTATTTCAACAATTTTGGATTATGGATAATAGGAGAGTTAGCTAAAGGTAAGCCTGCCTTCTCGAGATTCTCTACCATCTGAGATACAAAACCTTCATTCTTTACTGTTGTAGGAACTTCTTCCTTCAAGGTTAGAGGCATATCAATTTCTTTTCTATGTTTTTTACATGAAATTGTAGTCCCATTAAGCATGCCAAATTAATGGTGTTAATATGGATTATGAATGTGCAAGGGAGGAATTCTCCTAAAATCCACACTTGACTTCTTATTAACAACATAAGGGGGCTTTGAAAAACTTAAAAAAAATAGAGTTTTAAGCTATTAAAATGCTAAAATATGTTGAAATGATGTCTGAACTAAAGAAAAAAAATTGATTGCAACAAAAAGTGGATCACTAGCTATAAAAAGAACTTGAGTTAACAAAGATGAATTTACAATGTAAAGAAAGCTGGAGTATAACAAAGTATTTTTTTTAAATAGGCTAATAGTTCTCTTTGGAGATTGTTTTTATTGTCTTGTGATTGAGTATCGTGATTATTGCTAGGTGATGTTGTTCATCAAATAAAAAATTGAGAAAAAAGCTTAAACAAGTCCTCTAATTTTGATTAAAAGTGTAAATATGTTCTTAAATTTTCTTTGCCAAATAAACTACAATTTACATAACTATGTTGTTTAAATCAATATTTCAACTTATCATAGAGCTTGACCTAGAACTATAAATTATTAAATAAGAATAATACTTATGATAAATAATTAATATTATATTTTAAAGTTACTTCAAACAATATAAGTTCAAATGTTCAATATTAAATCTTTATTTGTATTAGTCATATGATATATCCATATCTAATAATTCAATTCAGTTTTTAAAAATGCATCTAAATATTATTTATTTAATGTAATTCAAATACATTACACAATATAATTAATTAAGTATTGGATATAACATATTAATATCATTAATATTATTACCTTTTAATTAATAAATTAAATTTTATTAATTTCTCAATCAATTTAAATTTTATAGTGCCTAATATTTTTAAAATATTAATATAAGAAATGTAATACTTAATTATTTATTATTTTAATTTTTTATTTGAGAATTTTTATTTGAACTTTTTGAATAGAAAATTTTTTAATACATGCTTGAAGTAAGAATAATCCATACATTATAGAAAAATTTGCTTTTACCTTTCACTCTTGTATAAATTGATAGTTAAACTACATTTCAAATTATTCACTTTATTTATATTTAAACTATTTGTTAAACATAAAATATAATATGTGACAAATAAGAAAAATAATAGTTTTAAATTATAATAATATATCATTATTATTAAATATTTTATTTATAAATTTGTATTTACTCTTCTAGAAAACCATTATTATTAAATATTTGGTGCACAAAATTTTACATGCTTTGTAAAATATAATGTTCTAATAATTGAATTAGACCAACCGACTTAACTACAATCATTAAGAACTAACTAGCTTTTTTTAATTCAATTTGTCTTAATAACTTTATATATGAAAATCAACCAACTAACTGGTAAATCAATCATTTTTCCTAAATTGTAACTAACATTTTTAAATTATAAAGAAGTGTTCATTTTTGTAGAGTCAGTACAACAAAATTGACCTTTAGCCACTTTTTTTTACGATTTTAAAATTGTTGCTAAAAGTTAGCTTTTGAAAAAGATTTCCAAAATTGTTGCCAAAAGTCCAACTTTTCCCGACATTATACCGAATCGTCGATAAAGAAATGTCTTTTGCAACAATTTATGTGAATCGTAGCAAAAGGAACAACCTTTTGCAACGATTTAACAAATCGTCGTAAAAAGGTCAACTTTGGGTGACGAATTCTTATAATCATCGCCAAAAGTTGAAATAATTATAATTTTGACCTAATGCATTCAAACTCTATAAATTTATTTAAATCTATGGATTTATATACAAACGATTCTTTAATGATCTCTATTATACATAGTGCACCTCCCTTTATACAAATTTTTGGTGAAAATAGAATTTAACATCTAAAAATTGTAAAATATTTTCAAAGTTTTAAACATATTGTTGAAAAACACAAGATCGATAATTTAAATTTTGAAAAGTAAATATTTTTTTGATATAAAAAGATAAACATGCCTAAAGTTTTAATGTTAATAAGATCAAAATATCATAGATTTAAGTTGACTACTATTCTTAATCATTCATATTCATTAACAATAAAATAATAATACATATAAATATTGAATATGGTAAGCAATTTGATATAATGATATATGGTAAGTAATACAATATTTTAATTAGAAGTTTAACAATCTTTACAGACAAAATAATAAATAAATTTTAACTAATATTCCATCGAAAAGGAAAAAAATAATTATTTGTCTAGATTCCAAATGACATGAGACTTGGTAGAAAAGACAAAGGAATTCCTTATGTCTTTATTCCCAAGAAAGGTCCTTACATATTCGAAGGCGTCAATTGAAATAGTCAAAGATCTTCCCTCATGTGTTGGTTTGTTAATGCCCTCTTCCAATAATTTATTGGATTTAACTAAACTAGCAATACAGTGAATGAATTCCCAGATGCAGTATGGATCACTTAATTAAATGAACCACCTATATGAAGTGTTTCACTTAAGAAATAAATAGTATATAACTTAAATAGCTAATTAAGTCAAATGGTATAAGGAATCCAAATTCGAACACATACATACCTGATTGAGCATACATAGTTTTTGGAATCAACAACTATTCCAAAACAATTGATTTTCCTAATCGTGTACGAACCATCGGTATATTGCCATCGCCCCCATTTTTATCTATATTCTCTTGAATATTCGATGAAGCTTTACACAACACATAGTATATATAATTAAACATTCATCTAATAGCTTTGTAATAGAAAATAAGATACAAATAATAAAAAATCGAGGTAATTCGAATGATACTAAAATCCTTGAAAAAGGAGATCGGTCATGGAAGGCAAGGGGTGATTAGGTTTTTTATAAAGAGATTTGTTGTACATCGATTTGTTCTTTATTAGGGAGAATTTTGTCATATTCCTCCCAGCATAGCTCATTTCTACCATCAAAAACTAGTTGCCACATCGACATTCCACTAGTCCATTATACGGTTTCATCAAATATATTATGAATAAATTGAAATATGTATATGCTAAAAGATTTGTTCTTTTAAGAAAAAATTTAAAAATATGTTGAATGGTTAAATTAGCTAGCCTTACGCACTTTTATAAATTTTGAAGATCAAATGATAAGGCATCATGCAAAGTTAAAGTGATCTTTTAAAAAATTAAAATTTTAAGATTTTGAGCCATAAAAGATTGAAACATTCAAATCAATATGTATTTCCTTTGAAGTATATTGTCTTATATTAGGACATTTCTCTAGAACTTTCTTGGAACATTTCAAGACCTAATTGATAGATGCATGTATAAGAATAAAAAAGGCTATAAGAATTTAAAAAAAGTCTTTCATTGTTTTACAACCTTTAACTTAAAAACGCCCCCTAATTTTATATCCCTTGCTTGCTCCTTTGAGCCATAACCTTTTTCTTTTATTTTATAACTATATTACAAGCCAAAGTCTATATTTAAACATACTTACCTATTGTGTTATAGTTCAAAAAAAAAATTCATATATCTATTAATAAAAAAGGACCAAAAAAAAGAAAAGTAAGAAATGTAGTAATAAGAAAACTCAACGTGAATCCATTTTTCTTCATATGAAGCAATTAACCATTCCCAAGTGAGTTGAATATCAAGGTTCCAACTTATACATTTGTTACCTATATATGTTTAGATGCCTTGCTAATATTTCTGGTTTTGATCATTTTACTTTTAATTCTTATGTCTAATAACAACCTCATTATACGTTGAAATAAAGTACTTTTAACTTATACATGTGTATAGTATAAGTTATAGAGATTTGGTGTAAAAGCAATCACATGATAAATATGTACATAAACATCCCTTGCTAAAGTAACCTTAATTCTCTAACAAACCTTTCATCAAACAGATAGTATAATTTCCTCAAACAAGCATGGAAGGTGGAAAAAAAAGTCAACCCATACACATCCAACATAGAAACAAAATTCACCATCTTTCAAATACAAACACAAACAAAAATTCATACACGATAAGAAAAATAAAAAAAAACTCATGTAAACTCCAAAACGTATTAGGAAAATAAAGCACAACATAAGGAGGATTTTTGAAAACAGAAAAGAAAAACAGTATCAATACAAGACACGATGCTTTTTCTACGCTAACGACCACAACACAAAAGACAACCACAATAAAGGAGACGATGCTTCTTTAATGGTGAACCAAGAGGAAATACAACGACTAATATGAAAATGAAGAGAGCTTTGTTTTGGTGTTAATAACCTACGAACGACGTCGTTTTTGACTAATTCAGAAGATATATACCATTTAGCTACGATTCAGAAAACCATGGCCAAATAGTGGCCCATTACCATTTGACTTGACCTTTAGCGACAAAATTATATAGAATATATAAATTTTATGTAACAATACTGAATTTATAGATAATGAATAGAAAATTGTGATTAAATAGACTAATATATTACATATGTAAGATATAATAAAATTTATCTATTATTTACACATTCATAAATTATTATACTAGTTACATTTATTATTTATACATTCATATAATATTATATTAATTACCCTGTATAATTATATTTATTGCAATATAATTAAAAATTAATTGCAATATAGTAAAAAATGGAAATGATCAATATTAAATATTAATATCATATTCTTAAAAATCAAATTTAATATTATTGACAATGATTGTAAGTATAAAAATAAATTTAGTTAACAACAATGCAATTTCTTCCAATTAATAAAAATAAAACACAAAATTAACTTATATTACATTAATTTATACTTTTTATTAATCTCTTTTAAATATATATATAAGTTGACAATTTTATGTAGTGTCACAAAATTTTATTTATTATATATAAATGATATATTACAAAAATTTGCTAAATAAAAAATTATCATAAATATGAAAAGTATTGGAATTTATTCCTTTAGCAACAATTCCACTAGATCATTGCTAAAGGGTGTCTACATTGGCGACGATTAACGACATTTTCTAAAATTGTCGCCAAATGTTGTAACATTTAAAGAACAAAACGAAAACGATATTGTTTGTTGGCTTCTGTTTATCATTTAAATAAAGTTGAAAATGATGTCATTTGTTGTGAACGACAAGCATCATCATTGCTGGCTTCTGTTTTTCGTTTAAAATGAAACAAAAACAATGTTGTTTATTGTAATAACAATCGTCGTTGTTTTCGTTTGATTTTAAATGGAAGCCCCCTCCCATGCTTATTTCATCTTCTTCCTTAATTCTTCTATCGTTATCTTCTTCCATCACCGTCATTCATCTTCTTCAGTTGTTCTTCGACCGTCCTCTTCCATTGTCTGCTTCCATCATCTCCGGTTAGTCGTCTGTTGAGGTTAGTCGTCCATGCTTTGCTCTTTGGTTTTTTCTGCTTTCATTGTTGTTGTGAAATGTTTTATGTTTGTCTAGTGAGAACATGTAGATTTTGTTGTTTTACTATCGTTATGCAAGTTTTAGGTTTTCAAGTTATAACCTGTAGTTTTATGTGCTTTATATGCATGACATGTTTAGGTGTAATTTGATTTTTATTAGACTGTGAATTTCTTTAAGTGTATGTAAAGTTACTGCCTTTAATAGCGAGCATTATGTAATTCTCTTTTCTTATTTGATTAAGAACTTTGAGCTAGTATGGATTGAATGTGTTTGCATCGGGTCTTGTTAACTAGAAGTTAGTAAGAAAGAATTGCATAGGTGGAGTGTTTCATTGACATTAAAAATTTAAGGGAGTTGTTTTCTAGTTTAATTTTTGGCGTTAATCAGTTGTGTTTGTCTGTTGGGTATGTTTTTAATTTTTTGAATGTGGGTTTATTCTTTATAGTGTAAATTTTTTGTGGTTAGCAAATAAACAAACATCGATCATAATTTTCTTTAATATCATTTTAGCATTTCTTCATTGGTAAAGGAGTTAATCAGAGGGTTGACTTCATTAACTGTCTCAGATGGAGCAAATTCCAACGTCCTTTTGAGTTACTGGTGAATTAGTTCCAATAAATAAATCATCTTATTCTAATCTACCTTTGTTGTCCCTTTGATGCGCTTCATTTTTCAAAAAGAGAAAAGGTAAGACAAAAATGGATATGGTGGCATTCCACTTCTTCTAACAACTGCTTCCTAGTGTTTGATTCCAAGATGTTAAATTTTTTAGTAGGATGTTTTTAAAAGTAGAAGAGTTAGTTGCAGGATAGGAGTTACACACTTGCCCTATGTGATCCAGGACTAGCGACAAATAATAAGAGACTTAGTGAAGTATAATTTAGGGACAAATATAAATACTAATTGATGATTGGACTTATTATTTTTTAGCATCAATTTCTTCAATTAGGGTGATGTTAAAGAGCGTAGAATTTATAAGAAAAGTACAAGAAGGTAAATTGCTCAATCACAAGATTTAATATGGTTGAATGAAGAATAGGAATTGAGTTGACAGTAAGCCAAACGAAGGTTGAAATTTACTTTATGCTAACTCTTCCTTACTTAAGGAAGGAGTAATACTAAGCTATATATATTGTCCTAGTTTGTTTAGGACCCAAGATTAATAAAGAATAAAGAATCATTGTTAGAGTAGGATTCAATTATATTTTGGATATTTTAGTTGGGAATTCCTTTACTGTTTGAATCAAGGTTCTAACAACTTTTCTATATGTGTGGGTGTACCCAACCTTTCAAAGAGGAAAAAAGGCCTAATTTTTCTTTACAAACTTGAATTTTCAACTAGAAGATGTAATGCTTACTCTAATAGTGATTCTTAGACTCCATAAGTGATTCCTAGTTTTCTACCCGTTATAATTTGTTTACCTCACTAAAATTTGAGCAGTTCTACGCTAAATCTCCAGCAATCAAAAAGCCTAAATTTTCATTCATATAAAATCTGAAATTCCAATAACTTAAATGAATATTCCAAATCTGAAATTGAAACAGTCAAATTTTATAAGTTTTGTGAGTTTTAAATACTAGTTTGATATATTTTCTATTTATCATACATCATAGGGTTACTATTTAATTTATTTTCTATTTGGAAAGGGTTACCTTGATCATAATAGCATATCCATACATGAATGCACACCCATGCATGAATGCATTTAGTTTTCCTTTTATCTGGGATCTAAAGGTCGATGGATGAGCAAGCGATTTTTTAATATATTTAAAAGACGTCATATGTTTATGCAATGATCTAGGAATAGTTCCACCATATAATTACTTATCCCTCACGAAAATTGTTTTTGCATTCTATCAACGTATGTTAGTGTATGTTCATATTGACATTGAACAAGTGTATTATATTAAATTCAAAATCGTCATTTTGCCAGGCCTTGGTTTGTGTTGAAGAGTGTCAATAGTCATCCAACTTCGTCATTCATCATCTCTAATTGTCTATCCGTCCTAGTGAGTTGTCCAACTTTTGTTTAATTTTTATGTTCTACTTTAATAGTCTAAGTATTTATGTTTGGGTTTTGTGTAAATGCAATGAATGTCTCAGTTTTGTATTGTTGTTTGGAATATTATTTGAATCATTGGTGACTTGATGTATGAATTACATAAGTATTTACAGCATGTAAAATGAGTTTGATCTCTTATGGATAATTCGAGGCAAAATAAACCACTAGGATGGTATATAAGTTGGAAATCCATGATGCAGCTCCAATGAGGCTTATCGGTAAAATATTCCACAAGCCTAGGAATCACAGTGAGAAGGCCCTTTCTCAATTTATGTGGTCTAATAATGTCACGTACCTTAGTTATGTTATGATTTCAAACATAACATGTCAACTATAATTCATAATTTTGAACTAGGAACATAAGATATCCACCTGTAATTATGGATGATCTAAGACATAATAAACCCCTAGGATGATATATAGGCTAGAAACCCATGATACAGCTTTGATGAGGCTTATCTGTGAAATATTGCACGAGCCTAAGAGTCACAACAAGAAGACCTTTTCTCAATTCATGTGGTCTAACAATGTCATGTAGCTTAGTTATGTTATGATTTCAAACATAATATGTCAACTATAATTTATAATTTCGAACTAGTAACATAAGATATCCAGCTATAATTATGGATGATCCGAGGCATAATAAACCCCTAAGATGGTATACGAGCTGGAAACTCATAATGTAGCTCCGATAATCGGTATCGGTGAAATATTTCACAAGCCTAGGAGTCACAGGGAGACGAACCTTTCTCGATTCATGTGATCTAACAATGTTATATACCATATTGTTTGTTTGAATTCAAACTCAGTATGTCAGCTTGTATTGATTTATCATTATATTATTTAGAACTTAAATTGCATTTAGTAATTTAATTATTTACTTTTAATTGTATAACTAGATGGACAAAAGTTGGATGTCTTATTGGAAATGGTCTACCGAATACTTAGAAGGAGTTAAGAGATTCATACAATTTGTAAAAGATCATATGGGTGTTGAATGATCTATTCATTGTCCATACATAGATTGTTTAAATGTGAACATTCAAAGCCAAGATGTAGTATGTAATCACTCCGAGGCATAGATAAATACTATACTTCATGGCTTTATCATGGCGAACGTTCAGAAGCAAGTTGTAGTAGAAGTGTTGATGATAGTAACAATAATGATGTAGAAGATTGTGGTAGTAATGATGATGGTGATGATGGGATTGGAGAGAATTAGAATTATGGGAATTATATGGAAAATATGAATGAAATTGGTTTGCCTAATATAATTGGCAGTAGTACAAAAGATAATTTTAGGAAATTATTGAAAGTTGCTCAAGAAAAATTATATCCAAGGTGCTCAAATTTCTCACAACTATCTTTTGTTGTCAAGTTGGCATCTGAAGGTCTATAATAAATGGTTTAACAAATCTTTTGACATCTTAATTTACTTGCTCAATGATGCATTACCTATTAGATATAAATTTGGTTTAGGATTTATATCAATATATGCTTATAAGGAAGATTGCGTTATATTTTCAAAGGACAATAAAGATCTTGAAGAATGTCCCATTTGTGATACATCAAGATGACGAGTGGATGATAAGAAAGGGAAAAAGATACTGCATAAAATCTTGATATGCTTCCCTACACGACTACAAAGGTTGTTTATGTCAAGAAAAACAACCATAGATATGAGGTGGCATAAAGAGAAACACATTGATGATAACATTATGCTTCATGCAGCAGACTTAATGGCATGGAAAGACTTTGATGGAAAGTTTCAATGGTTTGCAAAGGATTGTCGTAATGTTCGACTTGGTTTAGTCTCAGATGGATTTAATCCTTTCAGTAATATGAGCACTTCTTACAACATGTGGCTGGTGATTCTAGTGTCATACAATTTACCTCTATAAAAGTGCATAAAGAAGCCTTTTATGTTATTGTCTTTATTTATTTCAGGACCTACTACTCCTAGCACGGATATTGATGTATACATGTTTAAACTCTATAATTAAAGACTAGTCTTTGTTCATACTTTAACCTCTTCAATTTTATTCAATTCTTGTCACTAGTCTCCTATTTTAATTGGTTTTCTTCAACTTTTCCAATTCTATGTTAATTTATTTTGTGTTTATATATATATATATATATATATATATAATCAGTCCTAACTTAGAAAGATACTTAGTAGTTGTGTGCAATTATTAGGTCTCTCACTAGCGCTTATGTTCTAACTGGTTTTATAATGGTACATTTTAATTTTCTTATTTTCAATGTGTTAGGTCTCTTTATTTCTACAAATTGTTTAGTGTTGAAATTTTATTAATAAACATATGACTTGATATTTTTGTTTTTGAAACAAATTATTTTAAGGAAGAAACTGATTTGATTAAGATTACTTTTAGCTTTGAAATTAAAATATTGGAGAGTTATTCTCATTGCATTTCATCAGCTTATTGTAATATTTGGTTTAATTGAAAGGTTTGATCTCAAATTGTCTTTTATCTTTTATTAATTTTAAAATGAGGGTAATCGAGTTATCTACTTTCATAGGAAGCAAGGTTCTTAATTGATATATTGTTTTATTCTAAATATTTTTTTAGCCAAAACTGTGGCTCATATCCCTTATTAAATTTCAATATTATTATTAGTTGAATTTATTTTTAAACCTTACAAAGTCATAACTAGATTAGGAGATATAATTCTTAAGGATATGAACAAGACAAATTAATGAATTACATAGCATTAGATATATATCTTGATGTTAAGTGGTGACGAAAAGTTCAAGGAATCAAAAAGTTGCTAGTTTTAAGGATTAATCTCAACGTATTTTCAAAGAAGTGATATGATACCCTTATGAAAATATTTTGCCTAATTTAATATTATTAAAAAAGAAATAGTTTAAGTGCTTCAGCTCATTCTTTTTTAAAGAAAATACTATTTATACTCTGCTTAAATTATTTTAAGATTCCTATGCCCAAATAAATAATGTAGGTTTTTATATATTAAACTTGTAGACTTACAAGTGTGAGCCAATAATAAGTTTGAACTGCTAATTAATATGGTATTGAAAAGTCGGAAAGTTTATTAGTTAAACTTTCTCGCCATCTTTTTGTACGGAAGGAATAAAAAAGATGATTTCACTGGAAGACCGTCTCGTCTAATAGCCTAAATGTCTAATAGCCTTTTGATTTAGGATTATAAAATTTATGCACGATAGTTGCTGGTTATCATTATTTTAACTATTCTAGATTCTATAGATACTATGGAAATTATTACTCAATTCTTACATTTAGATTATTGACCTTTGTGTTTACTAAATTGATTGTATAAGAAAAGAAGAAAACTTTGAAAGTTGTAAAAAGTTAAACGTTGGTTTTTATATAGGTCTTTTTTAGTTGTATCTCTCTTTTGGCGGAAAGGGGGTGAAAAAGTTTCTATTAATTACTTAAAAATTTTTAAACTTTACACAATTTTGTAATTATAGCTCGAACTTTAAACATGACAATTAAATGCCTGAATTTTCAATTTTTCTCAAATATAGTCCGACATTAGTATCTCTTTTAACGGAGCTAACGTGGCTATGATAAACTATGATGCCATAAGAGGCTGTGTGATTTTTATTTTGTGCAATATATATTTAAGCAAAGAAAGTTAGGATGTAATCCAGTCTGTAAAGAATAATAATTCAAATATTCAATTTGAATGGCACTCCTATATTTAAAGGAATTCAATCTTTGACTTCATCTATTTGGTCTTTAAAGTATGATTTGCATAATTATGCTCGTGATAGCGAATACACTAATAAAGGAATAGAACAGTAAATTGATATTCAATTATATATAGAACTATAAAGGTATTCACATGTTGTTAGATAGTTTCTAAAAATACTTGGCAAAAATCTTAGTAAGATCCGACATATATGTAATTATGTATTGCTGTGAAATGTCCTACTTTCTGGTTGTATAAATATTTGTTTTATTAATAAGTGGTTAGTTGAAGGAGCCATTTAAACTAAAAACCTTCAATTCTAAAAGGATATTTGACTATTCTGTAATAAGATCATAACATATATATATTCTCATAATTTTCATATTAAAATTATAATGGAGAATAAGGAACTGTCAGAAGAAGAAAAATTCAGTGAACTGAATATCATTTACTTATGCTAAGGTACGTTAATTTAATATCAAATTATATTTTTCTTCTTTTAAAAATCTAATGAAAATATTTAATATAACTATATATTTTATAGCAGAGTGTTTACGGGAGAGCAACTCATAGAATGAAAAACATCTTACTAATGTTAAGGGTAATATTGCTTTTTATAGAAGAGTATCATTTTGATGTATGTGAGAAGATTGAAAATCATTTACAACAAGAAGTAGAGAGAAAGAGAGAATCATAATACATCTTTTCGAGATGATGAAGTACAAGAAGTATTAGATAAAGAAAAAAAGAAAAGTTATTATTAAAAGAGATCTTTTTTTTCTTCTAAGAATTACTTATAGTTCTTAACCAAGTTTTTAAAAGATTTTTATAGATTATGATGATGATTTGTGATGTAAAAGGGCTTGGAATAGTTTATCATTCATTTTTCCTTTAAATGCTTTAAATTCACCTTATTTTCAGGAAGTAGTAGATGTTACAACAATGATAGATCCAAGGTTGACGGCACCTTCTTGTTATAAGATTCATATGCCTATACTTTGATATTTAAAACACAAATATCAGTTGGTTATGGATATATACAAATCCAATTGATGAACTACAAAATGTACTATTATGACAAATGGATAAACTGATTAAAGACAAGGAACCATGAATAATTTCGTAGCTTGGAACAACTTTTGTTAAGTCTATTGGTGTTTTTGATATGGTAAAAAGTGCTCATATTTTATTTAAATTGTTTTAGAAAATTGTCAAATGATTCAAAAAATATTATCTACTTTATTAAAAATAATATGCTTAATTTTGTATCATTTGGTTACTTGTTACAGTCAAAATATGAGCATAGTTATTAGAATTGATTTACTGCTTATTATATAAATCTCATTTTGAAAGATATTAATTATATGGATCATATTTCTAATCTTAATTTACGTCATTTAATATCACAATTTTGTATATATAATGATCTTATATTTTTGTTTTGGTTAAGAAAATAAGAAAATTGGATTGAGATTATACATCATAGTACTACTAGGTTTGCAACTACATCTATAACTTTGAAAAGTGTCTATAATTATAAATCAGTAAATCCTTTCAAGTCACAGAGGATTATGTCATTATTCTAAATAATAATTTTAGAAGGTTTGATTATCGTAAAGCTTGCGACTTCACTTATAAGATTGTTGGGGATTGTTAACTCAAACCAGAAGTTATCTTTAGGGTGTATATATATATACACACACACACATATGTATGTATATAAATACATATATATAATGGTATGTACAGTGTTCACAAAAATGTTATAAATCTTTTTAAAGAGAAGGAATTTGGACTCTCAATAGGATAAGTATCATACTTAAAGAATTCATTAATAATTCACTTGTTAATCCTTATTAATTATATAGTGAAGATGCATGTATAAATATTAATATCATAAGTGGTCTTTTTGATGTCATTGAATGCATAAGTATTTTCTTTAATAAAGAGCAATCAATGCAATAAATACAATTAGATTATCTTTTGAAGGTTTAAGGAGTTTTACTAGATTATCTATAAAGAGATAATTTATGATTAAAAAAATGAAGCCTAGTAAATTTTCCTACTTTTAATTTCATTTTTACTTATTAATAATATATTTTTATTTTTATAATTCTTAATTTAAAATACAAATTAGTGGTGGAGATTATTTAGAGAAAGCATCCAATTTTGAGAAAATTTACTAGTAAATCACTTTGTCAAGCGATTTTTGCTTAAAACATTTTATTTTTAAGTAATTATACCTTTTATTATTGATTTTATAATTTTTCTATTATATATTCAAACATACATTAAGAAAAGGAAATATGACCAACTTGATATTGATTATATTAGCTACGTTTATTTTTTTAATAAAAAAGAAGAATCATCTTGATTATAATGAACATAAAAGACAATTTATAAAGAAAATATATTGTCACGGAGCCTATATTATTATACAATAGCAAATAAATTTATACATTACTAATTTATATTTTGTTTAAATGCATTAAAAGATGTTGAAGTAGATACTTTGAATTAAATATGATTTATAAGTCTTTATTTGAATTTTTTTCAACTATGAGAAACAATCTCTTGATGATGACGATGTTCAATTTTGTTTTAATTAGAATAATTAAATTCATTATTGGTTAATTATACGTTAATACATATTGGTATATTTTTTATATCTTAATAAATGATTTCATTGTCATATTATAATTTTAATATTCTTATTTTTTATTTATTTATATCAATTTTATAATGATATAATACCTGTCATACTTTAAATTTTCAAATCTCTTTTCTTATTAATTTATGGGTCATTTAGTTCTACTTATGTTTTTCTGTTGTTGTTTTTAATTTTTGTTTCCTTTTTTGTTTCTATTTTTTCCAATGTTTTGAGTTCCGTACCATACCAGCCGGATAATGGTACGGTAAAACTTACCTCAGTACCAACCAAAATTACTAGCCAGTACTAGGGTTTTCCGTTGAGTACCGACTGGTACCTAAAATACCGACTAGTACTAGAAAATTTGGGAACTTGGAGGATCTTTTTGCAAATTTAAAAACTTTTTGACCCTAAGCCCCCCGACCCCCGACTGCTCTCACCCTCTCACTCTCACTCTCACTCTCTCGCAGTCTTCCTCGCTCTTGCCTCTCTCTCGCCGCCATCTTGCTGCCTCTCACCGTCGCGCTCTTCTCATCACCACCGTCGCTTTCGCTCTTCTTTGGTTGTCCCCTTCGGCCCTCCCTAGTGTTTGTATCACTCTCCTCCTTCCCTCATTCTCGTCAGAGTCGTGATCTGGGTTTGTGTTTGGCGTCCCCCGAAGATCCACCGCACCATCACAACACCACAACATTTCGTCACCAGCACAGCTCCAGTATACTACACCACCGACCCCCCGACGCATCTGTGAAGGTGAACAACCCAAAAACCTGAACCCACAACCTGAAGACTTGACAATTTCAAGTATGTTTTGGGTCTGTTGACTCTATTTATGTTCTTTGTTGTTTGCTGTTTCAAAAAATTGCTGGTAAACGTAAATTACAAATTTTTTATGTTGGATTTGGATTTGTGTTGATGAATTTGGGAGTTGGCTGTCGATGGGTGGATGTTGAAGTTGCTGCTCATGTCACGGTTTTGGATTAATGATTTGTGAATTGGTTTTGTTTTGGAATGAAATTGCTTATGGTATTGGATATTGGATTTGTGTGTTTGGAATGGATTTGTTGAAGTTGAAATTGTTGGATTGAGTATCGTGAGCAGTGAACTATAGATTTGGGTTTTGTTATTTTGTTCTAAATTTCTGATATGAAAATTAGAATTGGAATTGTAAAATAGGGTTAATATGTAATTATGCATTATGCACGACTGATTATTAAAATTGACAGTTGATAATCAACATTTTAACATAAATGTAAAATTAATAATCAAATGTGAAATTGATATTCAAATGTAAAATTGATAATAAAATGTGAAATTGTAAAATTGATAATCAAATTTTGTAAAATTATAAAAACTTAAATCATTAATTGATACATTCTTAGTATTTGTGAAATGGTATTTATTTTTAATATTTGATATTGAATTTACTCATTTAGGAAAAAATTGGTTGAGTATAAAGAAGTGATGTAATGAATGTATTCGAAAAGAACTTTTTATTGTCAAATTGTGAATATGTTGTAGACTTGTAGATTCCAATCATTTATACTTACATTTATTAATATCAATTAAAAATTGTAAAAGCAACATATATATTTAAGAACGAAATATGAAATGG
>JANVCQ010000005.1:10334241-10353179 GCA_025531925.1 Erythroxylum plowmanianum
TAATAATAATAATAATAATAATAATAATAATAATAATAATAATAATAATAATAATAATAATAATAAAGATGATGAGTGATGAGTGATGAGTAATATAATTAAGAATAAAAATGGCTTATGTGGAGGCACTAGATTGGAATGAAAACTTGATACCCATCCCATTTGGAGAGTTTAGTAGATTCTCAAACTTAATGGAATAAATTCATTCCCTTTGAATTGAAAAACTCAAAGCAAACACTATTTTTTACAATTATTCCATTCCTTCATTCCCAAACCCTCAAACCAAACGCCCCCTAATACTTACTCCGTTTATCATTTTTAATCTCATTATGCACGCTTAATCAAAAATATGAATTGCCAGAAACTCGTCATTATTGTGATCCTTTTTTAAGTTTATAATAATTATTTCTCATATGTGTAGTAGAAAAATCTTCAAAGATTAGTATTTTAGTTTTAAAATGAGAGGACTAAACTTCAGGGTGCAGGTGAATTGGTAAGGGGCTCTTTTGGCTTAAGTGAGGTTGCGGGTTCAAACTATCCTCATGTATGCAATCGTTTAAAACTTGAGGTTAGAGCTTTGCCTCCTGTAAGGGATCTATCCGGTTTAAGCGGGGATTAATCTGAAAGTGAATGATTTAAAGATGTCTTTCCATAATTGGAACTCTCCTAAGACACCTCGTAAGAAAAAAAAAAATTGAGAGGATTAAAATGTTAAAGTTAACTAGACCTGGGCTACAAATTTTCCAATGGTAATAACAGTGAGTTGCTTTTGCAGTTTCCAAAAAGGTGAAATCACGATGTGTCGGTGATAAGCTGGAAGCATTACTATGTGAGAGAACTATTTGAGTGTATCGTCCCATCTTAAGGCACTGCCACTTCTTCACAACTACCTCATCTCACTTTCACAATTCCACATGAACTCCAACAATAAAACCTAAGTGGTAACTGAAGAAAAATGTCCCAACCCATGACTGCGCTTTCCTTTTTGCTCTTCATTCTGCTCACCCATGTGGCAATTGCAAATGGGATTTCAGCTTTGAGCCTTCATTCACTGAAAAACAGTGAGATCGATGCCATTGTGAGGAGGGGTTGTACCAAGAAGCTTGGAGATTGCTTGGAAGAGACAGAAATGGAGTCAGACATCAGCAGGAGAGTTCTACTGATGGGAAGGAAGTACATTAGTTATGAGACCCTGAGGAGGGACATGGTTCCTTGTGCTAAACCAGGAGCATCATACTACGACTGTCACGCTGCAGCGGCCAACCCTTACAGCCGGGGCTGTGAGGTCATTACAAGGTGTGCAAGAGGTATCAGAGACATCAATACCTGAGGAACAATGTAGTTAAGTTGACATGATTTCTTGTAATTTTTATAGCCTGTTGTATTTGGAGATTTGGTGCCTGATGGGGTTGTTTTAACTGTATTTAGTATATCTAAGAATCATGTTTCGGGTTTCCATATGAATGAATATCCGCTTATAAATGAATATTGGCTTGATTTTTTAGCAGATCTGGGATGTACTTTTGTCACTGTTTAAGTATGTCGTTGGAATTTGATGTCATTTCCTTACTTTTATCCTTTTTTGGTGGAAGATTCATGTTTCAGACCTTTACTTTGTGAAGTACTAGGTAGAATATGGGACTGATTATTACCAAAAACATCTCTTTATGGGCACTTCATCAAGGAAATGTTAGACATTTAAGAAAATGCTCTAGTTCAGGAAAGCTAGGGAGAATTTTAGGAATCTATAAGACTGTGGATTACCAATACTTGAATTTCCACTTTAATAGATGCATGTAAGAAGTGCAGCAAATGGAAATGGAACAGAATTGTATTATTCATTAACAAAGTTGAATACTTCAACATTAAGACTCTTACTCAGTGAGACACTAAATTCTAAACCAACCCATTCTCATTCCCATAATCCTTGGAGACATTAAAATCGGATTAGATGGTAGTTTCCATTATTCTACTCATTTTCTGACATGAGATGAGATAGTGCCATGAAGATCAATAGATTATCGTCTCCAATTTGCTCGAATAGTGTTATGGAAATTATATTTCCATGTTGGCTGCAGCTACTGGTATCAAGGAGACGTCTAATTCTTCAATTTCAAATCTCTGACTGGTTTACCCAGAATTAACTACAATGCTTCATTTATCCTTTCAATACTAAGGCAACTCATTGTGGTCACGGTACTAGATCAACCTTTCCCAAGTAATTCCCCCTTGCTAGTTAAGTATTTCCTTTCCTTGCTAGTTAAACAATTCATCTTCTATTAAGTATTCTTCTTTTTTACCTCTTCATTTTTTTTTCCTTAAAGTTACCCTACAAGATTAGTTCAGCTATTTATAAGTGTAATGCCTTATTGGGATTTGTATTTGATTTGTTATTGGCGCATCTACAATCAGAAAGTGGTAGGGCATGATCTATAGCTATGAATTTCTTTTTTCTCTGTGCGATTTGCTGATAAAGCTGAGAGCCATAGCTAACTGATTGGAGTTTCGATTGGTGAAGGATCAAGTATTGTTCCTTGCAAAGATCTCTCATGTTGACCTATCTTTGCTTCTTTTCATATTCAAAATAGAAGGCTCCGATTATCTTATTTTTGGATTGCCTTTGCAATTGGCCTATGAAGAAGATTTTGCGTTGCAGGTTAAATATTTGCATCTCTTAATATTTTCATTCTTTACCGAGCTCTTTCTAATGTTACCTACTTTGCTTCCCCTTAACTTCGTTAAAATGCATTCTAGTGATGCATATCCTCACTTTGATACTCTGGTACTGGAAAGGTGAACAAAAGGTGTCTCCAGATACTGTGAATTTGCACAAGCTCTTATACTCTAATATGTGAATTAAATGCATAGACACCAAACTATAAATTTAGCTCCACTTAAGTGGGTTTCAGTGTACAGAGTACTACTCTGACGGCTGATGCTCATGCAGAGAGAGGAAAGCTATTTGTTTAATGCACAGATATTTGTTTTCCTTACACAACTTGGCAAATTATATGTTTGTTGGCTTAGTTGAAGCGTTCACTTAGAGAGAGGATTTGCAGAATCAATGATGGATGCATTATTGATTTACATAAAATAGTTCTTGGTTCTCTTCTACATAGGCCGTGAACTGGCATAACTTTTGGTTGGTAGAAACCATCCTCTTCCATATAACATGTGGCCTATAAACATCTTCAGTTATAGGGAATTAGGATCAATGGTATGAAGTTCTTGTATAAGAACACATATTTGACTTTATTGGTATGATAGCCAAAGTTTCTAGAGGTACAAGGTTTGAGGATAGAAGTTTGTGATTTACACTGCATATTTATCCAACGAGGAGCAACATGCAACTCAAAGGAGAAGTATTCTGAAGTTCACTTCTTGGTTGATGACCAGATTGGAGCTATTTCTTTCACTTTAGGCTATAACTTGATATAGGAATTTTGACAAAATTGAACCCTGACGTAGTGAAACACAATCATGTCATAAAAATGTTAAATGTTGAGTTTTGAGAAGTAATCCCCGACTGAACACTTAGCCCAAAAATGGTAATTCCGCTTCCAAGGTTTTGCATAATTTTGTTCTCTCATTCAGCCTTGTGTCGAGTCATTATATGATGGATTGGCCTAATTCATTAGAGCATCTCGGACCAACTTTTCCCCCATGTTCAACCTGTTGGTGAGTCCCATCCCATTATGAGCTCTGCTTTCCTTTTCAACACAAAGGATCGTCTCTTGCAATCGATTACTCTTTCCTTTATTGCAAAAAGATCGTATCTTGTCGGTTGAAATTTAAGGGATTCTTTCACCATTAGAAGTTTAAAATTAAGGCACTTTTACCTTAGAAATGACTAGTTAAATGATAACAGTGTTCATGACAATTCCATAATTGGGGAAGTTGAAAATTTTAGCAAGCATATTTAAATTATGTTAGACATGCCAGTAACACAATTGGACATCCTTTTTTTTGTTATATCAGACGCACAAACATAAACATTAAACAAAAAACGCTACATCCTGCGTACCAACGCGCAAGTAGTGATTGATGCCAAGAGGGGGTGTATGCCAGACGCTCTCCGAACGGATGCAACCCGATCCCAGACGGGCTAAAAAATTAGCGCATTGATTAGCTTCTCGAAACACATGAGCGATGTTGTAGTGAGGAGCCCTTTCCAGATAGGGGCGGATATCATGGATCAAATTAACCAGAGGATGAAAGAAAAAATATCAGCAGGAAGGGTGAGACAGCGCAATGCTTCATTGGAATCGGACTTGATTAGAAGTCCTTCCCATGAATAGTTGCTGGAAAAGGCGAGCCAGTATCGTAGGGCCAGGAGTTCCGCAACCATGATGTTAGTGATCCCGACCCCGCAGGAAAAGCCCGCTATCCAAATACCTTGGCTATCCCGAAGCAAGTCGCCGATCCCAGCTTGGCCCGGGGGACCTCGAATGCTCCCATCAACATTGAGTTTGAGTCACCTAGCCGGAGGGGGAATCCAGGTAATCAATAGCAGGGGCGGAGGTGGAGGTAGCCCTTGCTGGTCAACGACGAATGCTGCAAGATAGTTGCTATACAGCATGTGTACCTGGTGGATCTGTGCTGTCAAGGTGGATTGTTCCCCTTCAATCACTAACTTGTTTCGGATACACCAAATGACCCAGCAAGTGGTAATAAATCGCCATAGGCGATGGACGTTTCCGTCAGATGTAACGCAATTGGCTTTAAGCCAAGCAAAAAGGAGCTGCTCACGAAAAAAATAATCCAAACGTGGGTGCGAGTCTGAGGCCCAGAGTTGCCTGGCATGGGGGCAGTCACAAAGTAGGTGGAGGACATTTTCCCGGTGTTCTCCACATCGTTCACACAAGGGAGAAACACAAAGGCCTCGCTCGTACCTTACTTCGTTAGTGAGAAGGTGATTCCAAGTTGCTAACCATAAGAACATCTTATGTTTTTACGCCGCTCGAAGTTTCCAGATCCAACGCCAGCCACTCAGACCGTCGAGAGAAGGTATCATGGTGATAAAATCATATCCGCCTTGGGAAGTGTATATGCCAGTGGAGCTATCATACCAAATGCGTCGATCAGGGCCATGATGCACGAGGGGGCGTGGGAGCGCCCGGATGCGATCGCAGTACTCAGACGGAATCAAACCCTTAATAGAAGATAAAGTCCACCCAGTGTGAGGGGAGATGAGGTCACCAACACGGAGGTCATTACGAGGAGAAGGGATTTGCCCGACAACTGTTGCCAGTGCTCCATCAAAGAGTCATTTATCGTGCCAAAAAAGAATATTGTTACCATCGTCGATACACCACCCATAACTATCTTTGAGGATGAACATAGCTTTCATAAGGCCTTTCCAAGCTACGGAGGAGGAGTGTGATGTAGGAGATCCTGTCCAGGTATATATTTAGAACGAAGTACTTGTACCCACAAACTCGGTCTCTCCATACAGACGTCCCAACATAGCTTTCCCAATAGAGCGGTATTGGAGTCGCGGGCTTGCCTCAGCAGTAATCCCCCGCATGCTTTCGGTGTGGTCACCGTATGCTAGAGAAGAAGGGGAATACCTTTGCGACGGCCCGGTTGTCCCCGTAGAAAGGCCCACGCTAGTTTGTCTATCTCATCACACATGGCTCTAGGAAGCCAAGTAGACTGCATCGCATGGATGGGAATAGAAGTGATGGTATCCTGGATAACTGTCGCGCGGCCCGCTTTGTTCAAGAGCCTCCCCTTCCAGCCCGTCAGGCAAGATTTAATCTTGTTGAGGATGCCCCTATAATTAGTCTTAGTCCTCCTCTTGGTACAAAGAGAAACACTCAGGTAGGTCTCCAAATGCTGTGAGGGGGAAATATCCAAGGCAGCTAAGATTATGGTCCAACTGGCTAGAGATAAAAGCTGTAGACTTTACAGTGTTCACTTGCAAGCCGGAAATGCGACAAAACTAGGTCATAGTGTTGCACAAGACTCTAGCCTGGCTCCGCGAGGCATGTGCAAAGAGGAGGACATCATCAGTAAATAGGAGATGTAACATGGAAGGCCCGTTGACTGACGGGCTAATGGGCTACCATTGGCCATCATCAACCTTTCGTGTGATCCACTCCGAGAACTTCTCCATACATAGGACAAACAGGTATGGAGAGAGTGGATCCCCCTGGCGAAGACCTCGGGTGGGCTTAAATGTCAGAAGTCGCTTGTCGTTCCAAATGATGGACAGCCGGGAGCTAGAGACGCAATCCATGATCAGATTAATCGAGAGGAGAGGGAAACCAAAGTCCACTAGCACCCATCTGAGGAAGTCCCAATTGACTCGATCATATGCTTTGCCTAAATCAAATTTCACCGCCATTCCTCCCTCTCGTAGTCTCCTAGTCGTGTGAATGGTCTCCTGAGCAATGAATATGTTATCCGAGGCTTTGCAGCCCGGGATGAAAACTGCTTGAGTTGGGTGTATCAGATTGGCGAGAAAGGGCTGAACTTGGTTAACTATAACCTTGGTCAAAATTTTATATATCACATTGCACAAACTGACCGGCCGATATTGAGTGATATTCACCTGATTGTCGGTCTTAGGAATAAGGACTAGGAGCGTATCTAAGATTTGCTTAGGCACCTCACCGGTAACAAAAGCATGCTGCACCATTCGAACCACAGATCCTCCCACATCCTGCCAAAAGGATTGATAAAAGATAGGTTAGAGACCATCCGGGCGTGGACTTTTATATGGCTTGAGAGAGTGAACAGCTCGAAGGACCTCCGCTAGTTCCACTGGCTTGAGGAGGGCAACACAAGCCTCCTCTGGGAGAACAGCATGGAGACCCAAATGCCAGTCCAGTGTTGT
The DNA here is from genome assembly GCA_025531925.1 of Erythroxylum plowmanianum. Classification (NCBI taxonomy): domain Eukaryota; kingdom Viridiplantae; phylum Streptophyta; class Magnoliopsida; order Malpighiales; family Erythroxylaceae; genus Erythroxylum; species Erythroxylum plowmanianum. The sequence goes on from JANVCQ010000005.1 coordinate 10,341,083, forward strand.
GGGCTCTGTGGTGCAGAAAAGGCCCTGATAGTAAGAGAGGATCTCTCCTTCGATAGCAAGCGGGTTCGTGGTCTAAGCTTCCGTACGTAGATGTAATTTGTCAATAGGATTGTGTTTCCGTCGAGCAAGTGTGGTGGCATGGAAGAATGCAGTGGCCCTCTCCCCCTCCTGGAGCCATTGAATTCTCGACTTCTGAAACCAGAAAAGCTCCTCCTGGCGTAGCACAGTGCGATATTCCTCTACTAGTTGGGCTTTGAGAGTCACCAAGAAGGAGGAATGACGAGTACTCAAGAAGGATTGCATTCCCTTGAGTCAAGCCAACAGTAGGCGCTTACGCCTGAAGATATTGCCAAAGACATTGGAATTGAAATCTTGGGCAGCAAGCGTCACCGCTTGAATTGCCTCCTGGATACAATGTTGGTGCGGAGCCCATGCGTTGCGGATGACTCTCAGGAAATCATGATGGAGCAGCCAGGCAGCTTGAAAATGGAAAGGCCGTGACGCTGGGGGTGGAATAGTTTGCTGAAACTTGAGCAAGAGGGGGTTGTGGTCAGACACGGTGCGTGGGAGGTGAGGCACGGAGGCTTCCAGGAAGAGAAGGGGCCAAGACGCATTACTGAGGGCTCGATCAAGGCGGATGTGGGTAGAAAAATTCCATGGCTCTTACGCGCAAAAGTAAACGGGGTCCCTTGGCAGCCTAAATCTTGGAGTCCACATGCACCAATTCTACCGTGGAATAAGCTAGCTTTGCGCTCATCAAACGAACCTCCTCGCTTTTCAGAAGGATGCAGGTAGTCGTTGAAATCCCCTATGTCGAGCCAGGGGTGTTGGGTGCCCGAGCTAATCTCACATAAGTATTCCCAAAGGGCTTCTTTGATGGCATTAATGGGGCTCGCATAGACCACCGAACATACCCACACACTCTCCTGTGAACCATGGACCAATAGTGTTAAACATTGGCGATGAGAATGTAGCGGAGTGATATGGTAGGAGGAAGACTGCCACAATGCCCAGATACCCCCAACAAACCCGACAAGCTCCACCTTTTCAATCAAGTCAAACCTAAGGACCTGAGATACTTTCGCAGCTCGAGAACCGGATATGTGCGTTTCAAGCAAGAACAGCATGCCTGGCTTGTGGGTGCGATTCATTTCCTTGACACTAGGAATAAAATCCCTCTTACCAACCCCCCAGCTTTTCCAGCAGATGATAGGGTCATAAATCATGAGATAAAATAGTTATGAAAGGGGACAACGTCCTCAAGGCGACGAGGCTGGGGAACCAACAAGTCCTTCCACAGGGGAGTCCTCAACGAGCCCAGTCATGGCTGCCATTGCATCTTGGTTTTCTTGCGTAGGAGAATCAACTTCCATAGCTGCTTGAGGAGCCGAGGACCCTACTAGAGCCGTCACCGAAATGCAGCCCCCCTCAGCCTGTACAGGAGGGCCTGGGTCTGACGGCTCAATCGAAATGGAGACAGCCCGCGCAATCGATGTGGCTTGACGGGGGGGAGGATCACCGACGTAAAGATTTGTTGCAAAGTTCCTGCTAGAGAGTGCACCATCTGCGTGGTTAACTCAGTACTTGGGGACAGACCTTGCGCGTGAAAAGAAGGAGGAGCTGGGTTTGTCGCTACGTGTGGTGCATGGGAGGCTACGTTGTTTGCATGGGTAGAACCGAGTGGGGCCTGGGGCCCAGCCAGAGAATGTTCCTTATGTGCTTTCTGTGGAAGAGATGATTGGGGCCTCAACGTACAGAGTTTGAGTTGTCGCTATAAGGGTCGATGGGAATAACTTGCAGGAGCTGTTCGCCCCACGTGGAACTCGGTGTTCTCCACCGTCGAAGCTGTAATCTCCTCATTTAATGCAAGGTATCAATTTTGATTCTCCCGCTGGAAAGGTCCTTGTAGTGTGTCTGTGGGAAGAGGGCGAGGGGCTCAACGTGGGCGACTGGCCACAATCATCCAGTCCCCATAACATGAGTCTGATCAGTCATATCACGGGGAGATTTGTTACAGCAGGCGCATGGTCTGGGAGGTGCATTCCATCGCCACCTCAGTTGTCAATGGAGCAGGAACGGGGATGGTAGACATGGGAGGTGTGGTGGGGCAAGCCTTCTGGTCATGTCCATAAGTCCCACAGTTGTAACAAATAATATCTAATCCCTCATAAACCACCGAATAACAGACACCATCAAACCAGATTTTTCCCGCCAGTGGTTTGGCTAAATCAATCTCCACACAGACTCTGACAAATTGGCCTCTTGTAGCAAAAGAAGTGTTTACATCAACACGGAAGGGGACGCCAACACCAGAGGACAGGACTCGCAATACGTTATCATCGTAATACATTACTGGTAGTTCCAGAAATCTAACCCAAGCCAGAACCTTATCTATGGTGGACGTGGAAGGCTTGAAATCCAATGACCATTGCCTCACCGTAAGATGGTGCCCCTGGATCATCTATGGCCCATTGTTAATTACCTGATTCCAATCGTCCTCGACAATGAATTTTGCAAGAAAGTAGTCATGACCTAGGTCTGGTATGTCCATATCACCTTTTGGTTTCCATAACTAATGGACTCGGGTATAAAGCACCTTGTAACCAACAGTTTGTCCAAGGACTTTGACAATAATAGCTTGTTGCCATAGGGACATGAGTTGTTGCTTAAAGGTGGGGTCAATAGAGAATTCGAGGCAGAGGAGATTGTTCTGCCGAAAACGCATCGTCATGCTCTTCGATGCTAGGAGGTCGATTGGGGCAGCCTTTGGAGTATCCTGCTACTGCGCAAGCTTGCCCAGGAGTTTCTCTTGGTAAGATGGGACATGGAGGGAGGGCTAAGGGAGATCGCTGGAGGATGCGCATGGCACGCCTCACTGCCTCTCGTCATCAGGAGGTTTATCCAGTGGCCTGGACTTCTTGGAGTTCTTGGGATTATCAGGACGGGGAAGGTCGCGGGAGGATTTCATGGTTCCAATAGTTTTTGTCTACAATAGAAGTTCTGATTCGGAATGTCTCTCGAACCTTAAGCTATTGACATGAAACCTAACGGCTTAAAAGATTTCCAATTTCCAGCAATGAATTTGGGGAACATGAACTACGTAGATTTTTTCAAAAAATTAGAAAGCAAACATACACAAGGTTAAATAAAATATAAAAACCAGCAAAACTCAAATGAAGCAGTTACAAATAGATCCCACACAAACCCATCCAAAACCAAAATCTTATTAGATGACTCTCCCCAGTTCTCTCCCCACCAAAACACCGAACCTACAAAAGTCAAAACCTAACATCCTACCATGGCAAATCATCATCAGGTTGTAAAAACCAACATTCAAGCCGTCCGAATACATAGTTTCCCTCAAGTTCTCTCCATCTTCCTCTCAGTACCTGTAGTGAGGAGGCTTGTATGGACCCTCAACGGGCACGCTAATGTAATCAGCCTGCTCCTTGGTGAGCTTGGTAAGCTTAGCTCCAAGCTTTCCAAGGTGAAGAGCTGCAACTTTCTCATCCAGGTGCTTTGGCAGAACGTAAACCTTCTTCTCGTACTTTCCTGTTGTCTTCTCATTCCAAAGCTCGAGCTGTGCAATAACCTGGTTGGTGAACGAGCATGACATCACGAAACTTGGGTGACCAGTGGCACATCCCAGATTCATGAGACGACCCTCGGCCAACACAATGATACCCCTCTTGGTTTCTGGGAAGACCCACCTATCAGTTTGAGGCTTGATGGTGATGCGCTTCACACCAGGGTAACTTTCAAGTCCAAGCATGTCAATCTCATTATCAAAGTGGCCAATGTTGCAAACAATGGCATTGTTCTTCATCTGTTTCATATGCTTAACCATAATAATATCCTTGTTTCCAGTGGTGGTAACAAAAATATCAGCATCAGCAACAACATCTTCAAGAGTCAAAACTTGGAGGCCTTCCATAAGAGCCTGAAGGGCACAAATCGGATCAATTTCAGTCACAATGACACGGGCTCCAGCCTGCTTCAAGGCAGCAGCACAGCCCTTGCCAACATCACCATAACCACAGACAACAGCAACCTTGCCAGCAATCATCACATCAGTAGCTCTCATCAACCCATCTGGGAGAGAGTGACGGCATCCATACAAGTTATCAAACTGACAACGAGTAACAGCAAATGTTAGAAACATTCTAAACAAACAATAAATGATAATACTTAGTCAAACCAAATTCAGACCTGTTAAACAATAGTCCTACAACGGAGGGAAACCAACCAGAAAACCCATACAATTAAGATATATCACAGATCCAAAAAGGAAAAACAAGTGAACTAAATAATGCTTAATCAAAGATTTGAACTTGACCGCCAAACATAAAGATGGACCATTTCACGAGTAAAGAATAACTAAAGACAAGCACTTTATACTCTTTAAGTTAAAAATCAATCAGCAACATGCAACACAAGGAAACACTTTTAGAACCAAACCAGCAAGACATAGTAGATCTCAACCTTAATGGTAACACTATAAAACCAGATCTGCCACTGAAAACAAAATAACAACATAAACAAAAGCATAAGGAAACCAGATCTAAGAGATAATAGAACAATACCTTGCTCTTGGTAACAGAATCGTTAACATTAATAGCAGGGAACAGCAAAGTCCCATTAGCCTGCATCTGATACAACCTCTTAACACCAGTGGTAGTCTCCTCAGAAACCCCAACCAATCTCTCCTTCATCTTGCGATACCTCTTGGGATCGGTCTTCAAACCATCTCTAATTATCGCCAAAACAATCTGAAACTCCGCATTATCAGTCGAAGCTGGGTCCGGGAGCTGACCGGTCTTCTCATAGATCTCCTCGGCCTTAACACCCTCGTGGATCAAAAGCGTGGCGTCGCCTCCGTCATCAACGATCAGATCCGGGCCGCCGCCGGGACCCCAGTCGAGGGCGCGCTCCGTGCACCACCAGTACTCCTGCAGAGTCTCTCCCTTCCAGGCGAAGACGGCAGCGGAATCCCGGGCGATGGCGGCAGCGGCGTGGTCCTGGGTGCTGAAGATGTTGCAGGAACACCAGCGCACCTCGGCGCCGAGGGCCGTGAGGGTCTCAATGAGGACGGCCGTTTGGATGGTCATGTGGAGAGATCCGGTGATCTTGGCGCCTTTGAAGGGCTGAGCTGGACCAAACTCGGCTCTGCAAGCCATGAGACCGGGCATTTCGACCTCGGCCAACTGAATCTCGAGCCGACCGAAGTCCGCTTGAGACATGTCCTTGACCTTGTACTCGCGGCCACTTGTTGTTTTCTCGACCAACAAAGCCATTATCGGAGAGTCTGAAGCTGCGAATCCAACTGAACTGGGAGTAAGAAGAAGGGGAGGACAGCGCGAGGGTCGTGGTTAGATTGAGGGTGTATAAATAGGTTAGAGGCGCCAAATGAACGGGTCAGATTTGGTAATTTTGGTTTGAAGGGTTTTTGGAATTTGAGGGTTGGTGATTGCCCCCTTTTTTTTTTTTTTGTTACTTACGAGATGTCTTAGGAGGGTCTCAATTATGAGAAGACGTCTTTAAATCATTCACTCTCAGACTAATCCTCGCTCACACCGGATCAGCCCATAAGAAGTAAAGTGCTGGCTAAATAGATTTTTTCGTATCCAGGCTACTAAATATCATGTCATAGAGCATGGAGGATGGATATGGGTCCTACTTTTGGATCCAACGGAGTTTAGATGGCGAGTGAAGATCTTGATGAACACGTATCGGGTTTATGATTGACTTCCTCATTGTCTATCTACTGGTTTTGGCTGCATATAATGGGGTTGATTTCATTATCCTTTTTTGTCTATTGTTTAAGTTCAAACAAAGGGTTAAGACTTAAGAATGGACAACTCCCCCCACAAATTATGAATATAAATTCGTTCCCGGAATTTTAGTTTTTATTATATCACAGTCGTGAGTTGAGTTGAGTTGAGCTGAGCTGAACTGAGCTGAGCCACAAAATCACTTATACAGCTGCTTAAACTAGCAAAGACACCCTAATCCTACAAAGTCGGGTTTAGTTCAAAATTTAATTGATTTTAAAATTTTTAAATTCATACCAAATATAAAATAGGTATCATTTATTATGAATTATAGATTTTAAATTTAATTCGTAAGTTCGAATATTAATACAAAATATAAATGAATTGTTGCATCATTTATTAAATATGTACATGTTTATTTTTTGAAATATATCATAAGAATAAATATATCATTCACAATTTTTGACAAAATCTATCAAATATAATATTTATATTTTTAATTCAAATGAACGCATAATTTTTAAAAATTAAACATCTTTAAATTTTGGTATATCTACATATCTATTTTAAATCAAATATATTTCAGCTAATTCACTTTTAGTGTTTATGCATATTTTAGATAATTAAAATAAGATTTCAACGCTATCATTAATATTTATTTACAACCTTTATATCCCGCCATCTTATCTTCTAGTTAATTTTCTTTTTATGATACTTTTAAATAATGAATATATAACGTCCAGTCATATTTTAATGAGCATTGGATATGATTATATAACTGTTAAGTGTGATTGCACTTTCACACAAAATGTTAGAAAGAGTAGTGGCCTGATTAAAACTCCATTGGATGAAAACAAAAATCAAATTCACGGCAGACCACAGCCTGAATATGGTGGTGATAACAGATGTTTATTTTTTATTGGCCACGAATGGAAGCAAATATTTAGCGCCAACGTGTCGAGCGTCTCTTCCTTTAACGGCCAATTTTGGCCCGTCAGTAAAAAGACAGGTTATGTCGCTGTCGCTGTGGCACGTCGACTTTTTCTTTACCAACTAGCTTCAAGAAGGGAGGGAGGTTCAATTAGTCGAAATTGGCCATTAAGTTAAATGTCTCACTATGAAACAGTGGTCAAGGACTATTTCTCATCTTGTGGACTTAGGGACAATTAGCTCGATTGAAAGAATAATAATAAAAATAAGGATGAATATAGTGAATAATAATAATAAATATTATTATTATAATTATAATAGTTGATTAAAAGAAATAAATGATTACTGTTATCATTAATAATGGATGTTTGTAAAAAATATTAAGAAATAAAATTTATTATATTTAATGTATTAATTAATTTGTTGTAATTTATTAATTAATGAATGAATTATATTTTAATTAATATTATTTATTTATTTATTTTTAAAAAAGAGTCACTACTAATAAATGAGTTTTATTTATCTACTAAATGGAGGGTATCGAAAATTTCCTAAAAGTGAGATATCAAACTATTGTTCCTATAATGATAATCAACAACAAACTACTCACTTTTTTTGCCAAACCCATCAACCAAGCACCCTATTAGAGAATAAATAGAATGGGTATGAAAATTCATTGAAATTATAAAAATTAAATTTAAGTTATCAATTTTACTAAAATACATAATTTATATATTATTTTATATAAAAATACAAACATTTTCATTTTATATTCTATGTATTTTCGCACTACATCTTGTTTGACTACCTCTCTTCAAATTCGGCTCCAATTAACTATCAGATTAACTAATAACAATCAGGCTTTGACCAAAATTGCGAATGTCGTACTAGACTTAGTACTGTATTAGGTTTTGGTATACTATTGTACCAGTATCAGTCAATATCGAGTATCATTTCGGGTAATTTTTAAATTTATAAAATAGTCCTTGAAATTTTTTAAATTTTACAAAATAGTCTATTGTTATATTGTACATTTATACTATATACTTTACAATTTTACATTAACCTTGTCTCCAAAAATCATAATCATAAATAATAATCATATGTAATATGAAATAATAATAATTTTTAAATATTTCACATATAAATAACAACCACAATTAATATAAAAAGACAATCATCATCGTACAAATATATAATTAAGAATAATATAAAATATTTAAAATATTACAATAATACAATTTCATCATTTTAATAAATAATAATTACATCAAAACATCAAATAAAAATAACAATAAATATCCTTAACTCTCAAACTATTACAATTTACAACAAGAATTCGTGATGAGGAAACAATCAAGTAGAAGTTAAACCTGGAACAAAAGTATTTACAATTACATTACATATATAAAATTTAACATAAACATCAAATATAAATAAAATTAAAAGAAGAAGAAAAAAATTTGGAACGAAATTCAATCATCTACGGGAGGATACCTGCTATAACTGCACTGACCTCAATTATCATTTGGTACAAAATCCTCATTATTAAGAGAAGTTTCATCTTCATTATCATTCAAATTTAATGCACCAAATGACATGTCAGTACTTTCTTATTCAAGATTATCTTTCAAGTCATTAACATCTACCAAATTTGGCTCTTCAAAAATCCAATTCATCAAAAGATTAATATTATCAATTGAAATTGAATTAGTTAAACTACTTATACTATTAAGACTCTTAGTAAACAATAAATTTTAATTATTAGAAAATCATAAGAAATTATATCGAAATTAATAATGATAATAATGATAATAACATATCTTCCCTGAAGCATTAAATTGTGACAAACAAAAATCAAGTCATTTAACCTCTTGTGCTCTAATATTTTCCTTTTCTTGAAGTGAATAAATTTAAATGTGCTCCAATTTCATTCACAGCTTGTTGCGCTCAAACATTGACTTAAAAATTCGAATTACAAACCTTTTCAATTCTGGAACATCATTTCCGAATTGATCCCACTAAGAAATTGTAAGTCGTAAGATAACAAAAGTAGTGTTATAAACAAAATAAAGTGTTAATTAATTTCAACAAATAAAAAAGGAAACAACTAATAGCTGGAGAAAGTTTCCCTCTTCGTCGAATAGTAATTAGCATTCCAAAATCCTCATAAGACAATTTATAAAGCTTCATTTGTGAGCTTCAAAGATCATGTATCATGTCAATGCTAACAATTGTTGGTTAAAAACATTTCTCTATTAACTTCAGTTTGCTTAGTAAGATTCAGTTTAAAATAAACACTAAGATTAAAAAACGCCCCGACTGTAAATAACGGAGATGAAAGTTGTCTTTCCCTTCTCTCATTAATGATTGAAAGATATGGTGTGTACAAAGAAGGTCTATATTTCAAATTGATCTTGATTGCTTCTATCATTCTCTACATGGTATCAAAAAAACCCATTGTTGGCTTTTCTTCACTATTAGCCAAACGAAACACCCTCAACAAAGGCTCACAAACTCTAATAACAAATTGGCATTGAGACCAAAATTCTCTACCTTTCATAATTTTACAAACCTCCACTCTAGCATTAGACCTAGCATACTAAGATGCAATCCATTTATCACCTGTAAATATTTGTCTTAACTCTTTCTTCACCATAACAAAAAGACTGAAATGATAAGAAATTTGTTATAAATCTTGTCACAGCAGGACGACACAAATTCCTACCATCGAAAAATACCTAAGATCCCTTATATTCTCCAGCATTAGGTCAATACAATGTGTAACACAAGGAGTAAAAAAAGAATTATACTTATTCTTCAACCTTTTTCCTACCGTTTTATAAACAAAATCATTGTCAGTAATAAACTAAACAATATTTTCTGGCTCTACTTCATTCACAAGATCATCAAATATTGCAAACAAAGTTTCAGTATTCCTAATAAGGTCATATGCATCAATAGATTTCAAAAACATAGAGCCATTTGTAGAAAAATTAATAATAGGCTCTTGTCTCCTATTTATCCAACCATCATATACGATTGAACATCTATAAGTAACCCAATTCACTATTTTTTTTGCCAAATAACTTCCAATTTCATATTACCTCTTAAGTCATCAATTGAAAGACCTTTGTATCATAGACTATAAGAGGCTATCGCATCCATCATAAGTTAATAATATTAATAATGAGAAGCATTGAATGATGAACTTGTATCATAGTACTATCTAGCTACTATTATATCAACATTGTGAGTCACATTTCTTGATTACATTGCACTACGAATTGAAATTTGGGCTCCAGGAGTTGTTAGTAATGCAAAAAAAAAACAATCACCTGCCTTCTTATCTTCCTCACATTAGGTACATATATGTCTTCTTAGGCCTGCGATGGAACACTACCAATATCACAACCATCTTTATCGTTTCCACAATCACCACAGAAACTAGAAATCGAACTTCCACTACCAATTTCAAAATTCAACTTTTCCCTTTTATCTCTCCCATGTTGATATTTATCATGCAATGTTTTTATTTGCCACTTCATATCATGATTTACTTTTTTTTACAGGGTTTCACATTTCCTTTAAATTCAGCTAAATGTTTTTTTAATCAGGTAATTTCTCCACCTTTCAAATGCTTGTTACAAAACAAGCAAGTAGTATTGTTCCTCATACTGGGAACCAAAGCAATATGAGCCCAAGCTGGATCATTGTACCATTTCACAAATTTTAAAAACATGTCAATTAATTATTTAAGTCTTTGCATGTTTGAAACTTTAATATTCTCGGTTTAAAATTTTAATTTATTTAAACTTTCAACTTATAAACTTTTAATTGAATCAATTCAATTCATCAACTTCATCACATATTCACATCGGGTGTTGCATTTTATCCATGAAAAAACTTATCATAAGTTTCTTTTAATTAGTTAAACTTAAACCAATCTTCAAAACCAAACCATAAATCAACTAAACAATCATTCAACTCCAATATCCAATCTAATCCAACCCCATGCAAATCACAAAACCAAAACAACATTGTGACTCATTCAACTCCAATATTCAAATCACAAAACTATGAATCATTTAACTCCAATATCTAACCCAGATACACGCAAATTGCAAATCACAAAATCAAGCTCCAATCGATTCACAAATCCAAGATCCAACTGAATCACAAAATTTAATTCCAACTTTCAACATCTAAGTTCCAACTGATTCAAAATTAAAACGCAATTAAGCAGAAAAAATCAAAAACTCGAAAAACACACTCAAAAACCAATTCACAAGCTTCAGGTTTTGGGTTGGGTTTTGAGTTAGGTGACAGGTCATAGCTTCAGGTGTAGATCTTGGTGAGCAACAACCTTCTCTCCTCCTTCAGACATTTAGTGGTGGTGATGACATGGTGCGGTGGTCCTTGTGGAGGAGAGTTGAAGACGGTGACATCCTCAGGACTTTGCATGGAGTAGCCGAGGATCTCTAATGCTGGCATGGATCGGGGAGGATGAGGAAAGGAGTAGCACTATTAGAGAAGGAGCAGTACCATTGGAGATGAAGAAGAGAGTGAGAGAGAGAGAGAGAACGACAGTGGTGAATGATGGTGAAAGTTGATGAGAGAGAGAGAGAGAGAAAAAAGAGAAGAATGAAGCTTCGGGAGGGTGAGGAGGGACGCAATAGGGGGTGTTAGGTTTAAATTTTCAAAAATTATAAATAAGTCCCTACTGTTTTTCAAATTTATGGTACCGATTAGTTATATAGCTAATATTTTGGATATCGGTTGGTACCAGTCAGTACCGAATAAAAATTAGCGATACTGATTGGTATCTCTGATCAATATCTAAATAACGAATATTGTTCTGTTTTTTGATACCGACCATATACCAACTAGCGTCTGAACAAAAATAGCAATACAGATCAGTATCTCTGGTTAATACCTACATAACGAATATTGTTTCATTTTTTGACTAGTACAAAATAGTGTTCGTTCTCTTGGTTTTGAGTATGCCTAGCTCTTTGTATTTCTTTTTCCTCAGAGAATTGGAACGCAAGTTCTTGCCTTATTAGAAGCATTAAGAACATGATGTAAAAGGAAAGGAAATGTAGGAGGGATGTAGATCTTGCACCACTCAAAAAAGAAAAGAAAGGTTTAGTGGGACGCATAATGTGGGCAGAAAATCTCTGATCAGATGAGATCTAACGCGTGGTCGGTGTGAGTCTAAGGGTGGAAAAAGAGAAAGGCCCTGTTTGGCAATCAGCTGATAGCTGATAACTGATAGCTGATTCTATCAGCTGTTAGCTGATAGCTGATTCTATTAGTTGGTTTGACCAGCGGATTGCATTAGCTGTTTGTTAAAGATGTTTGGTAAAATTAGCTGTTTAATATTAGCTGTTTAA
>JANVCQ010000005.1:10353279-10367550 GCA_025531925.1 Erythroxylum plowmanianum
ATTCTACAAAAATTAAATTTATAACTCTAATAAAAAACATAGAACATATAATAATAATAATAATAATAATAATAATAATAATAATAGTACTAATACTAATAATAATAATAATAATATTATTATTATTATTATTGTTATTATTATTATTAACAACAACAATAATAATAATAATAATAACGATAGTGATGGTGATAATGATGGTGAGGAAGAACATATTCAATTACCTTAAAATGTGGCATATATCTAACATTATTGGCAATTTGTGGTGGAGTGTCCTTGAATTCGGGATCTTTTGGTACGAGTATATCCCTTGAAAATTCATTCATAGCAGTCAAGACTTCTTTAAAAACTCTACTCACAGTTTCACCAGAATGTTGAAAACTCTACTCTGTTAGCTGATATCTGATTATATCAGTTGATTTAATCAGCAGATTGCATTAGCTATTTGTTAGAGATGTTTGATAAAACTAGCTGTTTAATATTAACTGTTTATGTGTAAAATGACTTATGAGGACATGACTAAAAAAAATTGTAAGGAAAACTAATTTACCTTCTTCCTGCAAAATTGATTTTTAACCTTTCCTATTTTTATTAATTAATTAATATATGCTTTTTATTTTATTAATAATTAATATGATAATAACATAAAATATATTAATAATTTTATTAATAATTAATAATGAATATGATAAAAAAAATAAATTTTATTCAGTTTTTATTTATTACATAATAATACTAATATATACAATGATCAATTACTCATATTTTATTTATAATACATATTTTATAAATAATTGTTAATTAATTTTTATAATAAATAAAATTTATATTTCTACATCATTATTTACATTATATAATTATTTATTTATAATTAATATACATTATTTTACTATACTTTATTAATAATTAATAATATATTATTATTTTTATATAATAATAAATTAAGTCCTTTTTATTTCTCACCAAATGCTTTCTAATTGCCACAGCCTTTTTTATGAGATGGTACAAATCCTCAGAGATTTCAGGTGCAAGACCTTGGCTTTAAGGATGCGCAGGATCTTGCTTCCAGTGACGCTCTTAAGAAGAGATCTTAAGCCAACTTGGCGGAGTCCTCTTGTAAGGAAGAGCTGAAGCTGAAATACCCTTCCCGCGATTGTGCATACGACCCATGATTCCGACAAGGACGACTACGGCAAGAAGAAAAAGAGCTGGTTTGTAATCTGATTAGCTTCCTCTGCTCCCGCGAGCCGCAAACCCCTTCTCTTCCCCTATTTCAAAGGTCAAACATCGAAGCCAAGACCAACCACTAGAAATTCTCGAAACCTTGAACAAGAACAAGAAAAGCCCAGACCTATTTTAATCTCGGGGAAACAAAGAGCTTGAGTTAATAGATGGCTTTGATCACCTACCAGACTCTGTCGTCCTTCTCATCTTCAACTCTCTCCACGGCTTCTTCTTGCCTTTTGTTTTCATTTTTTTGTCATTGGTGATTGAAGTTAGTAAAAACAAATGGAGCTGTCGGACATCTCTCATCTTCCGAAACAAAGGGTATAATTGGCTTTGAGTAATTAAGACTTCAGCTGGTGAATGAAAACGCTCCTATATAGGAGCGTTTTCTTCTTTAGCGGTTTGTGTTTAATCAGCTAACGAAAAAGCTGTTAACCAAACAACTTTTTCAACTGTTTGAAAAGTCAACCAGCTAAAAATCACCAATCAGCTAAAAAAATAGCTGATTGGAGTGTAACCAAACGGAGCCAAAATATCTGTATAAGATATTAAAAGAATTGAAAATGACATTCACATGTATATCGGGTCCACACCAGAAAAGCAGTTTCCGAAAGGGGAATATTAGCATGTGCCTCGGTATAGCACACTAGAAAATAGAAATCGAGCCCTTGCCAATGTTATGTTACAAAATGAATTTTTTTTGAAGAGATTATAAAATGAAAATTTAACCCATCTTGTTTGTCGGCAAGTAATTAATTAAAGTGAGTGTGGGATACTTGGGATTTAGTGCCCATCCAAATGTGTTTTCCAGGAGATTAATGATGTTTAGCTGCTTAATTGGGAAATCTATCTTACGGTAACCAAGCACGAGAAAGCATATTTAAATTGGTGCATTAATGCTATAAACTGGAAGCAAGCAACAGACCCTTTTGTTTTTAATATTTATATATATATAAAGAAAGCAAACATGTGTTTAATATTTATATTGATAAATTTTAAGTTTCTTTTTATTTATAATTAATTTGGGCACTACCAAACTACATGATAATCTTTCACTCCAAAAACCAAGTGCTCTTAAAATCCAATTCAATCTGAAGAAGCGTGAATAAGTGAAGTGTTCTTGTTGCTTGGTGGTTTGCCATTTTATTAAGTTTTACCCAAATTACGACCAACTAGGATTCATGTTTAAGATATTCAATCTATACGTGTGTATGGCTATTTTTATTTCTTAATAGATATTTGAACATAAAAATGTCACTTTACCTTGCGGTAGATGGTCAAATGTGCACCGCGTAGACTTGTTTATTAAATGTTAATTCATCCTATCATCACTTTATGATTAGAATATAAATTAGGGGGAAAACAAAATAACAATAATAAAACGTGAGAAGTGACATTATTAGTTGAATAGGAGCCTGAAAACTAGAACAGATCACTTGTTTCATAATTGCTATGCCAGTGTTAGTGTTGTTTCATTATATCTGATCCAGGGACGGAACTATGTTCATGGGGAGGGGGGCCATGGCCCCCCTTTCAAAATTTTTTTTTAAAAATTAAGTATATAATTAAAAATTTTAAAATTACAAATATAAGTGGCCCTCTTTATATTTAAGTGGCCCCCTTAAATGTTGGCCCCCGGCCCTCCCCTTAGAATTGAGTCTGGCTCCGTCACTGATCTGATCCATATATTTATATGGAACCTATAAAAATATATGAACCAGATGTAATGAAATAGCACTAAATAATAATTATAAACAGTTGATTTCATTTGCCTGGAAACTTGGCAGCAGCAGCACCCTAATGGCCAAGACTTCAAAATGAAATTGATGACAGGCTGCAAAATCCAATGAGAAATCTGGAAAGCAGTTCAATTCAGGGTTGGTATTTGGTGAGAAAAGAAACGGAATCATCCAATGTTTGGAGAAAGTTGGTGTGATGCAAATTACAAAATCATCCTTCAACAACTTTTATTCCCACCAACTCCCTACGCCCAATAAAAAATGACTACAGACCTAAACCAAACCTACCTTGACAACGACGTCGGGGATGACTCAACTTCACTGTCTTCATAATTATCATCCCATTTTGCTGGGGTTAATCAGAAGCACATCTTCTTACTACTTGAACTAATTCCTCCATGGAAGCTTCCTTCAGTTTACATGACCTAAACCATGTACTCTACGTTCAAATGGGTTTCCACTTCATAAACGATAGTTGCCAATTTTAATCAAAACAAAAAGTTTGTAATGAGTAATTATTTAACGCAGTTGATGATCATTACCAAACAATTTTACCATAAAATTAAAATTTAGGGATTATTTATTCATTTTTTTTGTATATTTAATTTAAACAAAAATGTTTTTATTATTTATTTAAGATAAAAGGCACAAATTTTTTAATGAAAATTTATATAATTTAATATTAAAAGGATTCAAAAAGATGAAACAAAAATGAAAGGCATGACAACCTCAAGGTCCAGGTGAGTTACTAAGGAATTTCTCTTGGTTTAAGTGAGGTCGCGAGTTCGAATCTCCCTTATATATGTAACCATTTAAAACTTGGGGTTAAAACTTTGCCTTTCGCAAAAAACTTATATGATTTGGAAGAAATTAATTTAAATATAAATAGTTTAAAAATATTTTTTTATAATTAAAACTCTTCTAAATTACATCATGGGCGCAAAAAAAAAAAAAAACAAGAAAGGCACGGCAAATAAGCACCTAATCCAATAAAAGTGAGAAAATAGAGCCCGTAAACGTGACTGTCTCGTCTTCAAATCACCAACCATTTTCCTTAAAGCCTTCCCACAGTCTCTCCTTTTTTCGCTCGCACCGTACCATTTTCTCACTTACGAACACAAACGCAAACAAACTCTCCCAAAAAATGGATCCAGTGACTGAATGGGGCAACACGCCACTCCAGACCGTGGATCCAGAAATTCACGACCTTATCGAAAAAGAGAAACGCCGACAATGCCGAGGTATAGAGCTCATTGCTTCCGAGAACTTCACGTCCTTCGCCGTCATCGAAGCCCTGGGCAGCGCACTCACCAACAAGTACTCCGAGGGCATGCCCGGGAACCGCTACTACGGAGGCAACGAATTCATCGACGAGATCGAAAACCTCTGCCGTTCCCGCGCTCTCCAGGCCTTCCACCTCGACCCCACCAAATGGGGCGTTAACGTACAGCCTTACTCAGGCTCTCCCGCCAACTTCGCAGCCTACACGGCGGTGCTCCAACCCCATGACCGGATCATGGGGTTGGACTTGCCGTCCGGCGGGCATTTGACTCACGGGTATTACACTTCTGGTGGGAAGAAAATCTCCGCGACTTCGATTTACTTCGAGAGTTTGCCTTATAAAGTGAATCCGCAAACTGGGTTTCTTGATTATGAGAAGTTGGAGGAAAAGGCTTTGGATTTCAGGCCTAGGCTTATCATTTGTGGTGGTAGCGCGTATCCGAGGGACTGGGATTATTCTAAGTTCAGGTCTGTTGCTGATAAGTGCGGTGCGCTTTTGCTTTGTGATATGGCTCACATTAGTGGCCTTGTTGCTGCTCAGGTATGGCTTTTATGTTCTTTTGATTTTGTAGGACATGTTGAGGATGGATTTTTATTTGTAATTTGGCCTCATTTGCAGTTATGGATATGAGGTTTTCAGTATTCTTCCTGATTTACCAGTTTAGATGCTTTCAGTGTGAAAATGAAAATCAAACTCCTATCTTTTGATCATGAAAAATCAAAACTCCATGTTTTCGATTAGATTTGCTTTATCTCCTTCTTGTTTCCTTTGTGCTGACCCATTAAAGATCCAGCCTTTTGACAAATTCGGAAGACAAGAGACTGGATTTCAAGTTTTAACTGGGCAACCTAGTAGTATAGTGCATTTTACTAGTTTTATTATGTTTAATCGTTCAAGCATGCAATTGAGTTGGATCTGATTGCAGCTCATATTCCCTTTAAACAAATCTCTGTTTCTGTGTACAATATATTTGTGAATTAGATCGAAGGCCAATATTTGGTAAATTAGATTAAACTTCCTTTCCGAATGGCACATGTTGATATTCTGCCTAGTAGGTGGCTATGAATGTGTAAGATATCATCCGGTTTTTATTTCAATTTCAGTTTAGATCATGCCTCAGAATTCATTTTCAACTATGATATTCCCACATACGAAACGTACACTTGGTTTTATCATATACCTCATTTTCGACCTAAGATATCAAGATCTGGGTTTGATCTAACCATGTATTTATATTCTTTATTCATCGACTTTAGGAAGCTGCCAACCCCTTTGAGTACTGTGACATTGTCACAACTACCACACATAAAAGCTTGAGGGGTCCTAGGGCTGGTATGATCTTCTACAGGAAGGGGCCTAAACCACCCAAGAAGGGCCAACCAGAGGATGCAGTTTATGATTTCGAGGATAAAATCAACTTCTCAGTTTTCCCTGCTCTTCAAGGTGGTCCCCACAATCACCAGATTGGTGCCTTGGCTGTTGCTCTGAAGCAGGCCATGAGTCCTGGTTTCAAGGTCTATGCCAAACAAGTTAAGGCAAATGCAGTTGCTCTTGGAAACTTTTTGATGAGCAAAGGATACAAGATGGTTACTGGGGGAACTGAGAACCACCTTGTTTTGTGGGATCTTCGACCTCTTGGTTTGACGGGTCAAGTAACTTGATTTTTTGTTTATTTAGTACTTTAGAAGCATTGAATTTTCATGAATATGGTGCAAATATCGATTCTTTAATACTCTTCTTGCAGGAAACAAAGTTGAAAAACTATGTGACCTTTGCAACATCACTTTGAACAAGAATGCGGTGTTCGGTGACAGCAGTGCTCTAGCTCCTGGAGGAGTAAGAATAGGTACGGCCTTATATTTGGGGATTGTATTGACAGTTTCAATCTTCATTAGTTATGAGTTACTAATTGGAGGTTTTGTACGCAGGTGCCCCAGCTATGACTTCAAGAGGTTTGGTTGAGAAGGACTTCGAGCAGATTGGGGAGTTTCTTCATCGTGCTGTGACAATCACTTTGAACATCCAAAAAGAGCATG
Organism: Erythroxylum plowmanianum; assembly: GCA_025531925.1. Classification (NCBI taxonomy): domain Eukaryota; kingdom Viridiplantae; phylum Streptophyta; class Magnoliopsida; order Malpighiales; family Erythroxylaceae; genus Erythroxylum; species Erythroxylum plowmanianum. Next base: position 10,359,564 of record JANVCQ010000005.1, read on the forward strand.
GAAAGCTCTTGAAGGACTTCAACAAGGGGTTGGTGAACAACAAGGACATTGAAGCGCTCAAGGCCGATGTGGAGAAGTTCGCCTCCTCCTTTGACATGCCTGGCTTTCTCATGTCTGAGATGAAGTACAAGGATTAGGCCTAAATACTATTACTCATAGCTTAAAAGAGAGTTTGTCCACCTGGGAAGAGAGGGGCATGTGTGTCTTTCTCGGCATTTCGTCTTGTAGGTTAGATTCCATGTTTACTTTTTTTTTTTTCCCCAAAAAATTTCTACTTTGAAGTACGATGTTGGTCTTACGTCATATAATTCGAATTTAATGATTCATCCTGGAATAATGTTTGATGTATCAATTGTTTCATGTTCTTTCTTGATTTATTAAGTTTTGCTTTCCAAGCAGTTAATTAGAGCTAAGAATAAGCTGTTGTGTATGTGGTAAGAGCGTAATGAAATATAGGCCGCATCAATCAATACTGAAGGAAGAGTTAGCCCATTGAGAATCAGAACGACATCTTTAATATATATATACATCTTTAAAGGACAATTTCAGGAATGCTAAAGGCCATAAGCATTCCTGAAATTGTCCTTTAAATGTATATGTATATATATATATATATGATTTGCGTGTTAGCACAGGCGATATCATGCATCAAATTTCATGTGCTGTTGCACCGACGAGAAAGGTCCGTTTTATATCTGTGTAGTTGTAACTAATAAATTTGGCCACTGCCCCTAATTTGTGTAGATAGATGTATGATTTGCACTTAAAAGATTGATAAACATTGAATTATAAAGTAGTCTCCATTAGACTTTTACTCAGAGCAAAAATGCACTACTTGGATATTAAGAATTTAAATAATATTTTATGATATCATGATTTACTAAAAATATACAATTAATTAGATAATATAGTCATAGAAATACATATTTATCAATTATACGTATCAATATAAACAGTAGAATTATACTTTAAAATACTTTCTTACGAGTAAAAGACAAATATCTCACATAAAAACTCATCATATCCTAGTGCACAAGGCTTCCCTCACTTTGCGAGAGCCGAGAGAGAGTCATCAATGTACGTTAGCAATGTTAGCAATCTTTTCTTTGTATTTTTTACAAACAAGTTGTTTTTATGATTTGAATGTATGACCTTTTAGTTACAAAGATACATCTTTACCAGTTGATCCGAGCGCTTACAATGTATCCCACATATAATATAATGAACTTTTTAAAAACTCTTTAATCTTTTAAAATTCTTGAAAAAACTTCTTCTAGTTTTACTTTTTTTTAAAAAAAACGTATTCTCTTATAGTTCAGTTGAAAAATTATAATGAAATACATAGCCCATGAATATTACACTTATACTAATTAAATATTGCTTACATGACAATTCAACCTAGTTTTAAAACTCAAAGCGAAATAATTAAATTCAAAGGAAACTAATAAATTATTTTAATTGTATTAAATTATTAATTTAGATCAAATTTAATTAATTCAGGTAGGGTTTAAGGGTTGAATTATATTATTATATTAATGGCATTTGATTAGTCTACATTTTATGTTCGTATTGTGTGTATTTCGTTGTTATTTTTAATTAAATTCTAAAATAAGAGATTTTTTGGAAAATTAAAACCTAGAAAGATTTTTTTCGAGAATTTTAAATGTTAGAAGATTTTATAAACATCAAATTCACCCAAGAGAGGGGTGATTTTGATGTTTATAAAATTCAAGAATTTATCTAATCATTGAATTCAATTAACAACAATTAACATAAATATGAATGAAGAAATTGTTTAGTATAAATTAATCAAATAATTGAATAATAATTTAAAGGGGTAGAGAAGAGAGAATGTAATCCGATTTATAGTGACTCAATAAACTATCCTTGCCTATATACACTCCTAAGATTTTTCTTGGAATTCCAATATAATTCTTATTTTAAGACAAAGAATAACCTTTGTGCAATCTTTATATGTAAAGAGGAGCCTTTGTTACAATCTTCTTTCAAGGTCAAGAGGAACTTTAACTCCGTTTGGAACATTCTCAAGTACAATATCCAATGCCCCAATTAAGGATTATAACTCAAAAATATGTCACTTGTTCTCTTAATAACTCCAAAGAGGCTTACTCACACAAAAATTAACTAATGAGACTCAATTTATTGAAAAACATTGAGAAATGTGTATAAAATATATCCAAAAACTACTTGATGCTAAAATCAATGATAAAACACCTATTTATAGTATTTTGAGAGCCTTTCTAGCCACAGTTGTTGGAGCTAAGAACTAGCTATTATAATGACTATATGCAATATGCTGGTTGACTAGTGGACTATTATGTATTAAAGGCACCATATTCACTAATTGTTGAAACACGGTTGATCAGCAAGCATATTGGTTGAACAATATAGCACACTAGTATGGTCGACCAATATAACATAATGGTCAACCAATAAATTAACCAAAGCTCCAATAAAGTACAACAAAATTAGTAATTTAAACCTATACAGGTCAACTAGTTACCCCAAAATTATAATTTTAATAACTTCAAATGCTCAAAACCAATTTGTTTAATTCAATTATAATTTAAACACTTCCTAAAATGTTTCCTAAAGAGTGTAAGATTAAGACGTTTTTCTATTAAAATCAAAAACTTCAATATCTCGTGATGAATGTAAAGAATTATGCAATAAAGTTAAATAAAATGTTTATGCATGGCAAGCCTTGGCATGTTAAATCAGCCCGAGCCCTATTTGACTCGAATTTAATAGTTAGGCCTGATCACACCCCGGTTCGACCTGACTTAAGCCCTACTAGCCATAAGGAAATGATGTCTTTTTCCATTTTTAATTTAAAAATAAAAATTAGGTTAGACCGGGCTGAGTCTGGACCAAGTAGAGGCTATCGGGTTAGAAAAGTGAGATTATTATTAATATTACAAACTACAAAATGACCTTGATATGTTTTGCTCTTATTTTATTCTCAGTTTCATCTTCATTTTGATGGTTGTACACTTTAACTTTTCTTTATCAACTTCATAAGCTACCTTATTGAGTTTATGACTTCATTTGTTCTTATATTGTTTTTTATCAAAATAAATTTATTAATAGTAATTATATTTTTGTTTGGCAACTCAGAACTTTATAAAGAATAAAAAAATGTACAAGCAAGAGATATCATAGGTAATCTCTTAACACGCAAAAACAGAATGGCATGCAACTAACTGCCCCAATTGCCCCTATTAAGTCCTGCATGATAGAAGTAACCAATATCCTGCTAGAATAGAAGCACAATCCAAATAAAAGTAACAAGATCAAGCTAAATCAATTGCCGCAAATGCCTATTTATACACCGAGCAACAATACATCATCAAATACTGCACCATGTCAGTATATGCCCAAAAGTAGAGGAGCTAAACCACAGTCTAATCAAACAGATGATCAAGACATCATCAAAAACCTGCTAATCTGTATTCATAGTCTCAATTATTCCTAGCAGGGGCTTCCATAGGCAATGATTTGTTGTGTATAAACCACTGCCTATCAAAGCTCTATGGAATCTGAAGTGCATTTGGAATGCCTTCTATGGCCTTGAATATGTGGCCATCCAAGAGGTCTCATCCATGGGGAATTGAGGCCCCCTAGCTGAACAGTAATCTGCAACACAAAGTTAGTGCAAAATAGATCGAATTACCTCTCTATGTGTGTAGGTTGAGATGCTCTAGAACTTGGAAGATTACCCTGGCTTGTAAGCTCGCTACCTCCATGGCTACATCCTTGAATGTTCTTGAATTCCTATTGGTCCAAATGTGGTAAACCATTGTGGATAGAAGTATAGGGAAGATGGGATATTGTGGAGGCGTTTGGTGGTACCAAGTTAGTATAGAAGGAAGGCTTGAAGAGCTAGGGATGGTGACTTGGAAGTGGGTGAGGCAATGTTTCCATACAGAATTAGAGAAAGGACAGTTAAAAAATAAATGTTCATTGGATTCCATGTCCGACATACACAGGGAACAATGGTTGGGAGTATATAGAAAGTGAAGTTTATCCCTTGTCTGAAATTTTTGGAGGACAGCTAACCAAAGAATGAATGAACACCTTGGGCTGTTATTTTTAAACCAAACCAGGTTATACCAAGGTACTTGTTGGGTTGAGGGTCTCAAGAGTTTGTAAGCTGAACCATTGGTGTAAGTCTTTGAAGAGCTAGGGAGCCATTCCAAAAAATTCGGAGAATTAATCGGTTGATATTGAATGGGTTCAAAATCATCAATGAGCTTTATAGGAAAATCCTGCCACCTCCACATATTATTATTGATTATATAAAAAAGCTTGGCTATCATAGGTAAGCCTGACCCATTTATCTCTCAGGAGATAAGAAGTTCCTTAAGATTCCCCTTGGATGACAAGGATTCTTCCATAAGAGAGTGGACTGCCCATTACCTATCCTAAATCTGAATTGATTCCCTAATTTGTCCCTCACACTTAAGATTTTCCTCCAACTCCAAGAAGTATTATTAGTAGGTTGTGTAGTCCAAAAATTTTTCTATCTCAAATTACCATATGAACCCATCTAATCCACATGGCCTCTCTATCATAAAATAGAAACCAAATCCTCTTTCCTAACAAAACAAGGTTCCAGGTTGGTAAATGCTTAATCCCTAACCCCCTCTTTATTTGGTTTAGTAAGGTCGTTCCATTTAACTTTGGATTAATGGTGACTATCCACCCTCCCAGCCCATAGAAAATTCCTTAGCTTAGCTTCTAATTCCTTGAGGACAGAAGATGGGAGAATAAAGTGAGAGGCCCAATAAACCTAGAAAGAAGAAAGAATGGAACTCACTAGTTGAAGTCTACCCGTATAAGAAAGGCTTTTATGGGTCCATTTATTGACTCTCATATCAATCTTGTCCAATAAGGGTAAACACTCTCTTCTCAATAGCCTACCTGTAATGAGGGGAACCCCTAGATACTTTATGGGTAGGGAACCTTTCCTAAGGCCAGACAGTTGTTCCATCTGGTTTGCCAAATGATCCATGTCATGAGAAAGGAAAAACTGACTTTTGGACATATTCATATCCAATCCTGAAAATTGAGAGAAAGAGTTTAGGCAATTGAGCAATACTTGAGTAGAACTAATATCAGCATGACAGAATAACAATAGGTCATATGCAAATAGGAGATGGGTGAGTTTAAAAGCTTTGCATCTCCAGTGGTATTTGAAGGAAGCATTTCTAGCTATGTAATCATTCAAGATCCTAGAAAAAACTTCCATACAAATAATGAAGAGGAAAGGGGATAAAGGATCTCCTTGTCTAAGCCTATATTTTCCCTTGAAGAATTTGGAAGGTGATCCATTGATCAAAATGGCATACGAAGGGGAAAAAATGCACTCTTGGATCCAAGCTATGAACCTAGGAGGAAGGCCTATAGCTTCTAAGGACTTGATGAGGAAATCCTAATGGATGGAGTCATAGGCTTTTTGGAGGTCAATTTTAAAGGCACATCTTTTGATCATTAGAAAGGTGGTAGTTTTTGAAAATTTTTTGGGCTAGCAAGATGTTATCACCAATTCTCCTATCATTAATGGATATACTTTGGTTAGGACTAATAATGTGAGGAAGAATTTGCGATGATCTTAGCAATCACTTTGTACAGCATGTTACAACAAGAGATAGGCCTATAATCTACCACTATGGAAGGTTGAACTCTTTTAGGATAAGAGTAATAAAGGTAGAGTTAAGCTCTTTAAGAAGTTTTCCATGCTAAAAAAAATCTTGGATAGACCTAGTAATGCCCTCCCCAACAATGTGCCAAGTTTGTTGAAAGAAAAAACCATTGAAACCATCAGGGCCAGGAGCCTTATTCGGATTGATTAAAATTAAAATGTACCTAATCTCTTAAGCTAAAACATCAGCGATAAAGGAGTTACAAAGGCTTTCAGATAAGGCTTGAGGAAAAAGAGGATCCACAAAGTCCTTCGAAGGAGGAAGGGATTTCCGAGTACCAATTGAATAATGAAAGAATTCAACAAATTGTTCTTGGATCTCTTCATGACCTATTATCCTTCTCTCATTACCCAATTCTAGAGAACTGATAATGTTTCAGTTTCTGTTGGCTATTAAGGAGTTGTGGAAAAACCTGGTGTTCCTATCCCCTTCCTTTAACCACTTAATTTTAGATGCCTGTTTTAAGAATGACTCTTGATCATCTAAGGCACTAATAACGGCATGGATGGCTTCAGATTCTTGAGTAAATAACTCATTTGACTTAGGTAAATGCCTCAGTTTATCTTAAATGACATTAAGAGTTTCCTGACAGCTCCTGACTTTCTCATTCACATCTCCCACTTGTCCTGAATTAAGAGCTTTGAGTGCTTTTTTAACCATCTTAAGTTTAGACACTACAAAAAACATAGGAGACCCCCAAATCCTAGATGACCAAGCTACCTCCACTAGTTGAAGAAAGTTAGGTTGAGAGGAAAGGAAGTTAGAGAATCTAAAAGGATATGCTCTTCTCTGAATGGGGTTACCAAACTTAACCTCTATTGGGGAATGATCTGATATGTTCAGATAATGAATGACACTATAAGCTTTAGAAAAAGTTGAGCTCCAAGCAGAATTAATGAGGGTCTTGCCTAGCTTCCTAGCCACAAAATTATCTCCCTTTTTAATAAGGGTTAGTTACAAAAAACCATAAACTTTACTCTATTTTGTATAGTCTTAACTTTTAAAAATAGCAATTAAATACTTTAACTTTCAATTTTTGCAAATCTAACCCGACATTAGTATTTCTGTTAACGGTTTGAAGTGGCAAGCTATATCAAATATATTTTTGACATGCAAGATAATAGGTGGAATGAGATGTACATATTAGAATTTGTTAAAATAATTAATTAATATTAAGTAAAAAAAGAAACCTAACCCATCTGAATTTAAGAATTAGATGCTTGCTCCTTGACACAAAATCTATATAACTTCCATGAAACTATCATAACAATAGAGATATTGAAGAAGAAGGATTATGAATTCCCTGCTTATTATTATTCAAGAGATTGCTACCTCTCTATAGTGAACTCAAAAGAATCATACTCATGACAGATTGACGTAGACTCTACTTTTGCTGATATAAAGGAATATGGAGATCTTTCTTCGAAAAACTTGAATTATGAGTGGCAAAAACTGAAAGCAATGAAAATAGAGAAATTGAAGTTGAGGAGTGAGAAGCAAAGAAAACCTATATGCATAAATAGGGAATTACAGAGCAAAGTCCAAAGGAGAGCAGCGGAGTTAGAATTCACTCCCCAAGAATAACAAAAATTTGCAAAGTGAAAGCTATTGAAGACATGAGAGAAGCCAAGTTTAGAACAAGGAAGAAGAAAAAGAAAAAAGAAAAAGCATCGATGATGGGGTTGGAGAGTTTTACAATAGTAACATTTTTATTAGATCCACGAAATGACTTCAGAGATTCAATGATGGAGATGATTCAAAAGAAGGGCATTAACAGGCGCAAAGAGCTTTAACACATTTTAGTCTAATAAGTACCATTCCACTTATTATTTTATGTGTCTAAAGATAGATCTAAAGCGGCTTGCCACGTCAGTTTTGTTAACAGAAATATTATTTCAGTTAGATTTGTAAAAATTTAAAAGTTTGAGTGTTTAATTATTACTTTTTGAATTTTGAGTTATAATTACAAAATTAAGCAAAATTTGATATTTTATTGTAAGTAACCTTTTTAATAATGAAAAAAACACTTGTTATAATCAAAGATACGAATTTCGTACCGTACCAGTCGGAAACCGGTACCGGTACGGGTACACTTCATACCGGTTTCACATTCCGATCGGTATCGTAGGTATCGAAAAATTTTGGTCCATTCCGGTAAATCTTATAAAGCCCAGGGACTATTTTGCAAAAAAATTAAATATAACCCTAAAAATCGAACCCCCCCGGTGGCTGCTCTCTGCCGCCACTCCCACACACGCGTC
>JANVCQ010000005.1:10386659-10401258 GCA_025531925.1 Erythroxylum plowmanianum
GTTTTGATTGATGATGAATTCCAAATTGAAAAAGTGTATTGATTTGTATGAGATTGAACAAGATGAAAAGAAAAAAATTTACACCGAATCCGGATTGAATTAGTCTAAGGTTTCCAACGCGATAGTTTCCTATGCTATTTTGTTTTCGGATGTCGGATTCGCTTTCGATTTGTCGTCGCTTTATGTTTTGATTGATCCGTTTGTTTGATTCGATTCGTTTTCAATTTGCTTTCGATACGTTCGAATTGTGTTTGCTTTGATTCGATTCGTATTATTTCGCCTTCCGATCCGATGTATGTTTTTGCTTTTTGTTTCGCTCTATGATTCAAATTTCTTCGCTTAGTTTCGATCCGTTTTGGGATCCGATTATGAGATCGAGTCCCAGCACTCTCCGTAAAGGAAGAAGGTCTTGTGCATCTCACCCTATTTCAAACTTTGTTTCTTATAACTCATTATCATCGTCATATGCTACTTTTGTATCCATTTTGTCTTTTATACCTATACCTAAGTCTGTTTCAAAAGCTTGGATCATCCTGGATGGAAACATGCCATGGAAGAAGAGATGTTGGCTTTGCAAGCTAATGCTACATGGGATTAGTTCCTCTTCCACATGGTTAGACAATTGTGGGTTGTCATTAGGTGTTTAGTGTTAAGGTTAATCCTATTAGCACAATTAATCATTTAAAAGCTTGTTTGGTAGCTAAGGGTTATACACATGTGTATAGTATGGATTATACTCAAACCTTTTCTCCTATCACCAAATTGACATCCGTACATGTTTTCATTGCATTAACAGCCACCCATGATTGGCATCTTCATTAACTTGATGTAAAAAATGCCTTTCTTCATGGTGATCTTCATGAGACTATTTTTATAGAGCAACCACGTGGGTTTGTTGCTCAGGGGAGACCAATCTAGTGTGTCGCCTTAATAAATCTTTGTATAGTCTAAAATAGTCACCAAAAGTTTGGTTTAGGCATTTTAGTACAATGGTTATGCAGTTTGGTCCACATCAATGTGGTTTGGATCACTCTGTGTTCTATCATCACCCCGAGGATAGTAAAATTCTTTTGATTGTGTATATTGATGATATTGTTATTACTGGAGATGATAAAGTAGGAATTCAATATTTAAAGTCATTCCTACAGACTAATTTTCAAACAAAGTATCTTGGTTTACTAAAATATTTTCTGGGTATCGAGGGAGCAAGGTCGAAAATGGAGATTTGTCTATCTCAAAAGAAGTACGTTCTTGATCTTCTAAAGGAAATAGATCTGTTAGGAACAAAGCAAATTGATAGCCCCATAGAACTAAATGCAAAACTTAATGCTAATAAAGGAGAGCAGTTGGAAGATATAGGTAAGTATTGAAGACTTGTTGGTATACTAAATAATTTAATTGTTACTCATCTAGATATTTCGTTTACTACAAGTGTAGAGAGTCAGTTTATGGGATCTCCCCGAACTAGTCATTGGGATGTAGTTATTAGAATTTTGAGAAATTTGAAAGGTTCTCTAAGGAAAGGTCTTCTTTACTAGAATCACGAACACATTCAGATTCAAAGGTATACAAATGTAGACTAGGTAGGCTCTTATGACTGACAGTTTACTTTAGGCTATCGTGTATTTTTGGGTGGAAACCTGGTGTCATGGAAAAGCAAAAAGTAGTCAATTGTTGCACATTCTAGTGCTAAATTTGAGTACAAGGCTATGATGCATACTACATATAAGTTGATTTGGTTGAAGCATCTTCTCGGGGAACTTGGTTTTGAGCACTCTACTCCAATGAAATTGATGTTTGATAATCAAGTAGCCATTCACATTGCCTCAAATCCAGTCTTTCATGAGAGAACCAAACATACTAAAGTGGATCATCACTTTGTTTGTGAAAGATTTAAGAAGGATTGATTGAGTCACAATATGTTAAGTTAGAAGATCAATTTGCTGACTTACTTACTAAAGCATTAGGGGGTCTCAGTTGAAACCTATATGTAACAAGCTTAGAGCTTATGATATGTATGCTCCAGCTTAGCTCCAACTTGAGGGGGAGTGTTAGGAAATATCTATATTAGGGAAAGCATGATCTCCCTCTGTAGTGTGTGATTTCCTATTTATTGCTAAGGTTTTCTTTCCCTAAGTAATTACTTCTATATAAATGGTACAAGGGCTTTGAGTATAGACCAAGCCCTCTGTTTTTCACTTTATTCTTCACAATTCTCAAGTAGAAAGTTACTTAACCTCTCATACCATGCTCGAGGTGCCTACTTTAGACCATACAGAGCTTTGGTTAACTTCATCACATAATCCGGATGGTTTTCATCTTTAAAACCGAGGGGTTGCTTAACAAATACTTTTTCGTTAATGTAGCCATTTAATAATGCACTTTTAACATCCTTTTATAACAACTTGAAGTTTCTATAACATACAAAGGTAAGTAAAATTCTAATCAATTGCAACAGGTACACAAGTTTTATCAAAATCAATACCTTCCTGTTGATTGTAACCTTAAGCTACAAGTTTGTCTTTCTTTCTTACCACCTTACCATTTTCGTCAAGTTTGTTTCGAAATACCCATCAAGTCCTAATAATTGACTTGTTTTAAAGAAGAGTTACTAAATTTTAGACTTTGTTTTTGTCAAATTGATTCAGTTTGTCTTTCATGGCTAAAACCTAGTTTTTGTCGGTAAAGACCTCTTCAATGGTCTTTGGTTCTATTTTTGAGATGAGAGCAACAAAGTTATTCTTGAACGATGACCTTGTTCTTAGACTTTTAGAGGGATCTCCTAAAATATATTGATGTGTATCAAGACCTCTCCATTCTCTTGGTGTTCTTCGTTGCATAGACTCTTGCTGAAATTAAGGAGCCTGCACTGTTCTACTTCAAAGGAGCCTTTTTGATTTTGTAATTCTAAAGGTATTATAAGTATAGTTTGATTCTTTGATGTATTTTTAAGTACCAGTTAATGTTCTTCATCATCTGAGTTAGTTACTGTTGTCGAAGGTACTGCTTCATCACCTTCTATCTTCCTTGTTCTTTTATCATAAACTTTGAATCCTTTACTAGCGATATTGTAGCCCAAGAAAATAGCTTTGTCTGATCTCACATCGAACTTTTCAAGTTTTTTTTCCATTGTTTATAACAAAACACTTGCAACTAAATGCTTGAAAGTAAGCGATATTTAGTTTTCTTTCTTTCCACAACTCATAACGAATCTTTTTCATAATAGGTCTTATGAGACACTTGTTGAGTATATAACAAGCGGTTGATATGGCTTTTGCCTAATAACTATGAGGTAGGCCACTTTGGTATAGCATTATTCTTGCCATATCTATAAGAGTCTTGTTCTTTTTCTCAACATCTTATCGTTTTATTTTTATTAAAGATTGCTTACTTTCAATGTTATATTCCACAAAACAAATTAGGGACTAAACTATGATGAATTAGAGATGAGAGATGCTCCCAACTTAATTAGAATCTTGATATGATAAGGATCTACTTCAAGATTACCCCTTAAGTATTGCATCTTGATCACTACAAAATCTGTTGTATCAGTCATGTAAATCATGTCTTCTAGTTATTTACTTTTAGTTGGACGCAACTTGTAAATGGCATCAGATCAGCTCTTCCAAGAACGATGTTCCATCGCTGTTCCATAACTAAAATGTCGATGTTTTAATTAAAACAAACCTCTCAGCTTTAAGCCAAGTCGATGCTCCTCATTCTTTTGATTTTGCTTATCACTTCACTCCTTCAATCTTGCCCCTATTCTTTTTAACTCTTTATATCCTCCTTTTGCATTGATTCTTCTATGAGGTATGCTCTTTACGGCGATACCATAGCTAGTCCTTAGAGTTTTGTGCAGCGATACCATTTGTTGCTTCCATGTTATTCATGCTCACTTGTCTCCTCTTTGAGGCTCTCTCTATCCACTTTGTAATTGCCGTGCTCAGCCTTGATTGGCATTATTAGGTGCTATGATGTCTCTGTTATAACATTGGGTCACAGATGTTGAACTTACCCAGATTGTAGATTCGTTGGCAATTGGTAATTACAAGTGGAAATGGTTATTTTCTATTGAAAACATGCCTTATAATTGTTGCAGAATAATTGGTCAATGGACCAAATCTTTAGTATTTTATTCCTTATTTAAAATAGGTAGTTGAGATGTAACTAGATATCAACAAATTTTGTTTGATTCTTATGTTTTTAGCTCTATATAATGAGCTATGTTGCTATCAATAATATTATGGTGTTCTATGGCAAAACCTTTTCTTGTTTCTTCTTTTTTATTCACTTATTATGCTTCAGCTCTATAAAAACAGCCTAGTATTAGAGCTTTCTGTCATAAGGGACCTATAAGATGAGCGAAACCAAAACACAAACCTAATTTACAGCCTAGAATTACAACCATCTTCAAGCAATGGAGATTGAACCACAACTATCTCAAGGTGCACCACCAATTTTTGATGGTGAAAACTATCAAGTTTGGACTGTTCGAATGAAAGCTCATCTTGCCAACAAATCCTACAATGACTCAAATTAAGATGTACAAGGAAAGGAAAAATAGGAAGTCTAAAGTCAAAGTCTACTTGTTTTTTGTTGTTTCAAACATCGTATTAATAGGAATTATGAATCTAGACTCAGCAAAAGATATCTCGAATTACCTCATAAAGGAATACTAAGGCAATAAAAGAACAAAGAGCATGCAAGTGCTCAACTTGATCAAAGAATTTGAAATACTAAAGACGAAAGAGTCAGAAACCATTAAAGAATACTCCGACAAGTTACTTGGTATAGTAAACAAGGTGAGGTTATTAGGTAAGGATTTTTCTGAGGAACGAATAGTGCAAAAAGTTCTTGTAACCTTACCTGAAAAATATGAATCTAAAATTTCTGCATTGGAAGAAGCTAAGGATCTATCAAATATGTCTTTGATAGAATTAGTAAATGCACTACAGGCACAAGAACAAAGGAGGATGATGAGAGAAGAAGGAACCATTAAAGGTTCTTTGCTAGCAAAAGAAAAAAATTCAGAAGGAGACAAAAACAAAAGTTTCAACAAGATCAACAACAATAACAATAAAAACAATGATTATTCATATCCACCATGCCCACATTGCAAAAAAACAAATCACCTATAAAGAAATGTTGGTGGAGGCTTGATATCAAATGCAGAAAACGTGGACAAATTGGGCATATGGAGAAAATTTGCAAGTCACAAAATGAAGAAGCAAAAGTAGTACATCAAAAGGATGAATTATTTTGACATTAAAACTTTGCAATTACTAAGGCAAGGAGAAGTGTTGAAAACGTGCCTTATAATTGCTGCAAAATAATTAGTCAATGGATCAAATCTTTAGTATTTTATTCCTTATTTAAAATAGGTAATTGAGATGTAGCTATATATCAACAAATTTTATTTAATTCTTATGTTTTTAACTCTATATAATGAGCTATATTGTTGTCAATAATATTATGGCGTTTTACGGCAAAACCTTTTCTTGTTTCTTCTCTTTTATTCACTTATTATGCTTTATCTCTATAAAAACATCATTTTTTGATCTTCTTTTGGATTAATATTATGAAGGCAGAGCTTGATTTGAATCATTTTCTGTTTATAGCAAGTGGGTCAGGTTTGATTTTGCCCAATGATTTAGGCATAGGTAGGGTTTTGAGCAGTGATGGTTTATTACCAAAGATTTTTGTAAGAGTTAAATGCATTTTATTAAGATTTGAAGTCATGCGCTTGAGTGTATGTAGAGTGCACTTATCCTACCTTAATGCTTAGTAGTAACACGAATCTATGTTAAGATTAGATGTGGGTTTGGCTTTAAACAACTATAGATCAACTTTCTTTTTGTATTTTTGCTAATCACTTCGTTGTAAGTTAAAAATTTTAAAGCAAGTTGTTTACTAGATTTTGATTGGTAAAAATGTCTCTACTAGATTTTGATTGGTAAAAATGTCTCTAGCTACTTTACGTGTTCCAGAAGAGTGCGATTTTTCCCTTTTTAAACATGCCATCAATGTGCTGAATTATAGATTGTCCCCAATGTTGATTTCAATTTCGAAGGACTTTCTATGCAGACACATTAGTAGTGTAGCTGATCATGATTCTTTTGGCATGAATATTAGGATCAGATTCTTTGATGGATTATACATATATGTGTAATCTTAATTTTGAAAAAGTGAAGTTTCCCATCTAATGGATATCGATTACAATATGGTTATCAGTAAACTTGTTGAGGTTCATACTATTACTTGGTTTTTTTTAGAAAAGTCTTATTCAACTATGCTAGGATGCATTAACCAGATAAATTTTGGGAATTGGTTTTGATTATTTTGAATAGCAATACACCTCCTCTTCTTGACACGGGCCAGTGGTTGCCAATCTAATTTTCCCTGCTGCCAAACACTATGTATGTTCTTATTGTTCTCTGTTTTGTTCTTTTTGGTAGAGAAATTGTTATGGGCTGTAATTTATTCAAAGACTACTAGTTCTTGCTTTAAGCAAAGCTTAGACAAGCTGCTGACAGTAAAAGACTATTCATTTATATTATTGAAATGTTATGTGTCTTGAAGGTTATAAGCTTGTTTTTAATAATGTCAAAGCGACATTACCATTTTGCACATTGCATTTGGAACTAGGAAAGTTTGTGTCTCTTTCATTAACATTGAAGTTTGTACTTTGTTTTGAGTATAACGTAATTCCATCGCTCAATGATCTAAACCAATGGTAGAACATTTGGATGAGCTTCCTAGATTGGCTTTATATGTGGTTATGTTTGATAAGAATATGAATTCTATTTGTTTAACTTCTACATCTAGTTCTTGTTTGTTTGTCATGTCTTGCATAGATCTATGGTGCCATTTGGTTCAATTTGATAAGAATATGAATTCTATTTCCACAACCTTTGTCAACAATTTCTGTAAGAAGACGCTGGAATTCAGGTGGTTACAGTATTATGTAATGTCTCATACTAGTTACCTTCTACTTCTTTTCTTGACTTAGTCTCGCTTTGACGTTTGTCCGTGCTTGTAGGAAACATATGCCCAGGGAAAAGGACTCTAAGTTCTAGACTGTGCCTTCTTTTTCATGGAAAATTTGGAGAGATTATTTGCTGCAAATTATGTTCCAACTAAGGTATTAAGGGTTGATTTAACATACTCTTATTCTTTTATGTCATAGAATCCTTATTTGACTCATACTAGTTACCTTCTACTTCTTTCTTGACTTAGTCTCATTTTGATGTTTGTCCGTGCTTGTAGGAAACATATTATGAGATCCCACATCGGTTGGAGAGGAGAACGAAGTACGCCTTATAAGGGTACGGATACCTCTCCCTTACAGATGCGTTTTCCATGGCCTAATGCACCGGATCCCATAAGAACTCTGATGTTAAATGTGCTAGGGCAAGAGTAGTTTCAGGATGGGTGACCTCCTGGGAAGCTCTCGAGAAAAACAAAACCGTGAGGGTTTGGCTAGGTCAAGGTCTAAAGCTGACAATATTTGTAAGCTGGTGATCTGGGTTATTACAAAGTGGTATCAAAGTTGGTATTTGAACCATTGTGCCAACTAGGCTGGCCCTCAAAGAGGGTTGGGCTCGAAAGGTAGTGGAGAGTGTGAGATCTCACATTTGTTGGAGAGGAGAACGAAGTATACCTTATAAGGGTACAGATAACTCTCCCTTACAGACGTGTTTTCCATGGCCTAATACACTAGATCCCATCAGAATTCCAAGGTTAAATGTGCAAGGGCAAGAGTTGTTCCAGGATGGGTGACCTCCTAAAAAGCTCTCGAAAAAAGCAAAATCGTGAGGGCTTGACTGGGCCAAGGCCAAAAATGGACAATATCTGTAAGCTGGTGATCTGGGCTATTACAAGATTTGAGAAATACAATTTCCCTAACTCACCTCAAAGAAGATATACTCTAGTGTCAGATCCCACATTAGTTGGAGAGGAGAAAGAGGTACATCTTATAAGGATACGGATATCTCTCCCTTACAGACACATTTTCCATGCCCTAACACACCAGATCTCATCAGAACTATGAAGTTAAATGTGCTAGGGCAAGAGTAGTACCAAGATGGGTGACCTCTTGAGAAGTTCTCGGAAAAAGCAAAACTGTGAGGGCTTGGCTGGGCAAGACCCAAAGCGGACAATATTTGTAAGCGGGTGATCTGGGCTGTTATAAGTGGTATCAGAGCCGATACTCGAACCGTTGTGCCAGCTAAGCTGGGCTCTAAGGGGGGTGGAGAGTGTGAGATCTCACATCGGTTGAAGAGAGGAACAAAGTACGCCTTATAAGGGTACATATACCTCTCCCTTACAGAGGCATTTTCCAACTCTAATGCACCGGATTCCATCAAAACTTCAAAGTTAAATGTGCTAGGGTAAGAGTAGTACCAGGATGGGTGACCTCCTAGAAAGTTCTCGGGAAAAGCAAAACCATGAGGGCTTAGCCCAAAATAGACAATATCTGTAAGTGAGTGATCTAGGTTGTTACACATATGCCCAAGGAAAAGGACTCCAAGTTCCAAATTGTGCCCTCTATTTCATGGAAAATTTGGAGAGATTATTTGCTGTAAATTATGTTCCAACTAAGGTATCAAGGGTTGATATAACATACTCTTGTTCTTTCATGTCATAAAACATCATCCTCATTTTGGTTGATTTCGGATCTGAAATCTGCAAAAGTATGCATATGTCCAAACAAAATTTCTTAAGATACCATCTGATGAATGTTCCCTGATGTCATTATGTCAGTTGCTGCCCAGCTTAATTATTGTAGACTCTTCAAAAGAGGTTATTACCCTCACTAAATTGCAGATAGCAAAGCCAGTACATGTTGAAAAACCTTTGATGCTTTGGAGAGTCCATTATACTACCTCCATCAGCTGGCCTTAATATTCTTTATATTTCTTTGGTGACAGGTGATTTAAAAGTATTTTAAGTGTTAGTGCTGACACTTCTCTTTGCAGCCAAGTTATCCTCATATAGCTTCTGTTAGGAAGAATTGGGTGGGTCATCAATTTGTCAAGTTAGTAACATGCTCAAATTGTTTCAACTTCTTACTTCTCTTTGATCTCTTTGGTGCATATTGAAGGAAAGTTGGAGTTAAAGTCAAGAAAAAATTTACAAATAGAACCTCAAAATTAAATGGTAATGTTGGTGTTTTAATTGTAAGATTTACCTAAGTATGAACTTTTTTGGTTGATTTCCTTTTTTTCATAGCCTTCTCCAAGCCACCCCTGTCTGAAATAGTTTTCTTCTTGATTTTGATTGCTTTAATTCCAATACTGTTCTTTTCACGAATTTCAATCCCATTTTAGTTCAAGTGATCTGTTATAACACTTGAATATCGATCCATCTCTTCACCTTGTAATCTAACATTGGATCTCATAATCAGCTGTTGGACAGTTGATCCATTACCTTGTAGTCTAGCATTGCCAATTTCCAACATCTTCAAATTATAATCTTTAACAATTTTGTAAGTCTCTTCACTCTCAGATGCTTTTGTAACCTTGAACTTGTAGCCCACAAAATTCTTTATACCACATACTTTGACATATCTTAGGATCCAAATTACTTATGTTGATTCCAAAATTTTCATCTCCCATGAATCTAAGTTTTGCTTTACGTGTCCACCTTTTCAGTATGTACTAACTTGGGATCTCCATAATATTTTTGACAGTAAAAACTTTCAAAACATAAGAACATAAAATTCCAGCAAACTTGAATTTTCTACAGCTATATTCAATGTTTCCATTTGATAAATCGTAAGTAGTTGTATAGTAATACCTCTTCTTATGAGGGGTAATTTGATATTTTGTGATTGATCCATCCTCTCCAAAACTTTCAATACAACAATTATGATATTTACACCACTCTTTTTAAAACCACTTGAACACCTCATGAGTATAAATACTAACTGCTTATTTCAAAGTTTCAACTGGATAGAATAATAAGGGAATACTTGTTCTTGATTTAAAACTAACCTTTAACTCCGCATATCTATGATCTTAAAGGAGTCTTTCAAAGAGATAAAAAAAACTCCAAGAATTTATGTTGATAAGTAACATACCTCTTTACAACACTATTTATGCTCTCACTTCTTTGTGTTGTCATCATATCTGCACAAAACATTTGTCTTCTATACACTAAAACTCATTTCTCCTTTATCCTAAACATACGCCTCAATCAATCATTGTCTTCAAGTCCATATTTGCACAACATCTCATTCCATGCATGTACAAAATCTTCCTCTTCTTCAAAATCATATATGCATGAGCTAAAATCTTTAGCAAAATCTTTGAATTGAGAGAAAACACAACTTAAATGCATGGCCACATTTTGATATATGTATCAAATACATAAGCGATGATGAGTTTTAGGCCATGTTAGTACCAGAGCCTTTGCCATTGCTACATCTTGGTATGTAAGAATAGTTTTAGGTCTTTTATCATATATAGCTTTCACAAAAGTATCAAACAACCATTTAAACGTGGAGGATGTCTCATCATATAATAATGCAACACCAAAGAATGTAGTTTGCTTGTGATGATTGACACCTACAAGTAATGCAAGGGGACAACCTTCATTGTTCTTCCAGTAAGTTATGTCAAAGCAAACCACATCACCAAATTTTAAGTAATTTGCTCTTATCTTTGCATTTGACCACAAAATGTTGGTTATTAAATCATCTTTGTCAACTTGGATAACATAAAAAAATTTGGATCATTTAATTGCATTTTATGCAAATATTCCAGAACACCTCTTGTATCCTCTTTTTTCGCATCTCTCATTCTTTTAGACCTTAAGTAATTTTTGTAGTCATTTGGTATGAAACCTAAAGTCTCTCAACGACCTACTTGCCTAACCATGACGTCATATAATGCCTTTGGTGGGATTCCTACGTCATTTTCTATTTCAATTTACGTTGTTACAGGTAAACTTATCTTTCAATGAGACCTGTGTAAGTGCGTCTTGTTTGGACTCAAAAGGTAGTGATTATGCTCCTCAATAATCTGAACCACACAGAGTTGTTCGCCTCTTCGATGACTGACTCTTATTTTAGCTTCACAACTAAACCTTATTTCAGGGCGTGATGATTTCACATACATATGTCGTTTGTCTTTCTCTCGTTTGTCTTCAGCACTACAACAAAACAATCTGTCAATGAAGTTTCCAGATTTATCTTTATGATTTCTACTCCTCCTTATCCCAAACTCAACTTCTTTAGCATATGCCAAATAGAAATGGTAAGTATCTTCTTCTGTCTCAAATTCTATTCCAATTTTTGGTATTAATTCTTTTGATGTAAGTGAGCGAATAGCTTGCAAATCCTAATTACTGTTTAAACTCATGACAACTATAAGCTCATCTTCACCTTCACTCCAGTCAACTTTATTACTATCTTCAAAATTTAACTGCCAACAAGACGAAGATGCACCCGCCATAGAATTATTAGGTTTGATTTTGAAGCAAAAACCCAAAAAAAACAATTGAAAAAATTGAAAAATTTCTATGTCATTTTTATGATATAGAAATGAAAATGAAAAGAAATCAACCTGGCTGAAGCTCAAAGAGAATGGATTGATACACAACAGAATTGGGTTTTATTAAAATGACGTCATATTGTGGTGAAACAAGGTTGGAATAGATTTATTGAAACAGAAGATCCGAATTGTCACTCACAAGCACTAAAACAATCCATTTCTTTTTAATAATTAAAACAAAATTTACTTCCTTTTTTCAACAACCCCAGATGCAAAAAATTTAGATTATCAAACAACAAGGCCAAAGGATCTTACAACCTAAAACAATCAAAAAATAAAGAAACCAGATGGGAAAAGTGAAAAAGGAAATCAAAAGAAGTATTTGATCTAACTGTGCGTAGTCAAAAGACCCCAGGGTAATCATCCTTGCTTCCAAAGAACAAGCCCTTCAAGACACCACAAAACAGAGCCTCCAAAAATACCAAATGAGTGTAGGAACCAATTCCAAGAGACAGGACAGAAAGATTCCAGAAGACTCCACTAGAGTAAGGGCATTACTTCTAATGTTCTACATATAAAAGCAACATAGTACAGGACAAAGAATAAACTTCGAGAGCTAAGATAAACATCTCAACAAGTGTACTGACAGTCATATTGTAACCGACACTTGTTCAAAATTAAGATTACACATATATGTATAATCCATCAAAGAATTTGATCCTGGTATTCATACCAAAAGAGTCATGATCAGCTAGACTACTAATGTGTCTGCATAGAGACTCCTTCAAAATTGAAATCAACGTTGGGGACATTCCATAATTCAGCACATTAATTGCATGTTTAAAAAGGGAAGAATCACACTCTTCTGGAACACATAAAGTAGCTAGAGACATTTTTACCAATCAAAATCTAGTAAACAACTTGTTTTAAATTTTTTAACTTAAAATGAAGTAATTAGCAAAAATACAAAAAGAAAGTAGATCTATAGTTGTTTAAAGCCAAACCATTCAACTCTTACAAAAATCTTTGATAACAAGCCATCACCGCTCAAAATGCGACCTGCGCTCAAATCATTGGGCAAAATCAAACCTGACCCACTTGCTATAAACAGAAAATGATTCAAATCAAGCTCTGCCTTCATAAGATTAATCCAAAAGAAGATTGGAAAATAACCATTTCCACTTATAATTACCAATTACCAACGAATCTACAATCTGGGTAAGTTCAACATCTGTGACTCGATGCTCTACCAGAGACATCATAGCACCTACCGATGCCAATCAAGGCTGAGCACGGTGGTGACAAAGCGGACAGAGAGAGCCTCAAAGAGTAGACAAGCGAGCATGAATAACGTGGAAGCAACTAATGATATCGCTGCGCGAAACTCTGAGGACCAGCTGTGGTATCACCGTAAAGAGCATAACTCGAAGAAGAATTAACACAAAAGGAAGATAGCAAAAGGAGGATAGAAAGAGTTAAGAAGAATAGGCGCAAGATCGAAGAAGTGAAGCGGGAAGTAAAATCAAAAGAACGAGGAGCATCGGCTTGACTTAAAGCCGAGAGGTTTGATTTAATTAAAACGTCAACGTTTTAGTTATGGAACAACGATGGAACATCATTCCTGGAACAGCTGATCTATGCCCTTGTAAATACATGTATAAGTACACGTAGTAATTCATCAACGCAATATATGATTTATTTGTTCCCAAATTAATTTTGTACATGGTATGAGGCTTAACAGCCAATAATTTCTCTACGGTCAAAACTATTGGAGCTTTAATTTCCTCCTTACCTGCTTCTACTTTTCTGTCACAACCACAACAGCAACACCTACTCCTAAAACTTACCTCCAATAATTATTATCTACTATGGAAAACCCTAATTCTTCTGCTCCTATGAGGGTATGGCCTAGTTCTTCACATTGATAAAGAGCATAATCCACCAACTGAAGTTCTTACGAGTTATGTAATCAAACCCGCATATGAGATCATCTGGTATTGCAAAGGTCAACCGGTGCTCTCTTGGATAATCAGTTCAGTTTAGAAACTGTCTTATCACTTGTCGTTGGCTCTCTTACTGCCAAAGAAGCCTAGGAAAAATTGGTACTTGCTTCTGCATCTGGATCCCAAGCACAAATCCGAGTTCTCAAGCATCAACTCTTGCAGCTTCAAAGAAAAGCTGATGATATTTATCCAAATTTGAACTCCAACTTCACTGTTCCGTCACAAAGAAATTCATCATCTCTTTGACTACTACCACCTTATCATGTTAATTTCAATGGGAGTCCAACAATTTGTCATAATTGTAGTGGACATGGCCATGTGGCAAATCGATACCTTTCAACCAAAAATTCCTTTTCTCAACTTCTCAATTGCACCTACCATTGTCTACAACCTATTTTAGGTGTGATAATTCGAATGCTATATGTCTCATGCGTAATCTACGGTTTCACTCCCACTCGAAGCATCTGGAGATCAATTTACTTTATAGTCGAGGTTCATTATATGTCATCTACTGATCAAACCGCTGTTGTCTTGACCAAAAGACTATCCAAACAACGATTTGCTTATCTTGGAGACAAGTTGAGAATCTGTGTACCACCTTCTAAACTTGCAGGTGGCCGATAAGGAACTACTCAAGTTATCCCGTAACTATTGCATCTTGATGTACTAAGGATCTACTCCAAGATTATCCCATAACTATTGCATCTTGATCTCTACAAAATTTGTTTTGTACCAGTCGTGTAAGTCACACCTTCCAGTTTTTTACTTCTAATTGGACATAACTGGTAAGTACATGTATAAGCACACATAGTAACTAATGCAATATACGATTCATTTGTTCCCAAATTAATTTTCTACAAGTACAGAAACGAATATAGTAAATTAGGATGTGACAATTAAGAGTATCTATAGGCATTCCCCAATTATAGTTAATTAACTAGTAATAATGTACGACAAATTCTTCACTAAGAATGAACTAAGTAAAAAGAAAAGAATTCATATATATTACTGTTAGAATATATTTTATATATTCTTTGTTTGGTTTTGGCATTTTTAAATTGGACATATAAAATATGGAGTTTGTGCTTTATTAGAACT
>JANVCQ010000005.1:10422097-10450342 GCA_025531925.1 Erythroxylum plowmanianum
GGACAATCCCGAGCAAAATGACCTTTCTTTCCACAATTATAGCACTTCACACGTGCCATGTTTTTCTCTCCTTGGCCCTTAACCTTGTGCTTCTTAACAATATGACCTTTTGGTCCATTCCTTTGAGGAGGCCGAGAACCTTTTCTTTTACCTCGTTTGACATTATTGCCCTTTGATCCTTTGCCTTTAACAACAAGAGCCACATTGGCGGAGTCAGATGCTTTTAAGTGATCCTCCTCCATTTCGAGGTGCCTAGTGATATCTGAAAGAGTTTTAACATTCTCATTATGTGTCAAAACAAGTTTCACATTCTTCCAGTGCTCAGTATGATCTGGAAGAGCCCGAATCACGTTCAGGACTTGCTTCTCTTCAGAGATAGCCCGGCCAGCTGCCTTAAGATCACGAACCATTGCACTCATGGTTCGTAAATGTTCAGCTATAGTATAAGTTGTATTAATCTCGTAGTTCATCCACTTAAGGTGCAAAGCACGAAGCCTTGTAACGGATGTTTGACCAAAAGTTATCTTAAGTTTGTTCCACATGTCCTTAGCAGTGGGACAATCCTCAAATTCTCCAATTAGATCATCATGCATGAAATACAACATAGTATAACATGCCTTACAATCCTTTTTGAACCAATCTGCATAAGCCTTTAAGGATGCTTGATATTGCTCAGTAGTAGTATCAATATCGTTTCCATCTTTGTCCTTGACTGAAGGTGCAGTCATTATTATGGTCAAATGTTCGAGCAATTCTCGTTCATTTAGAAGATACTGAATCTTCCTTTGCCATATATCATAATTGGACCCATCCAATTTTTCAGTAGTGGACAAATCACCGATCAAGATTTTAGTTGCCATATCTACAAGTATATATAAACATGATAAGAGGCACATATCTGAATAATTAAATTAAAAAAATATCATCATTCATATCATAAAATCGAAAATTTTATTAAGTTCATAATCATCACTTATGACATAAATTAAAAAAAATAATTAATTATTCATATGAAACATATTCATATATATATATATTTCATATGTTACACCACTTAACATAACCTATTCTTATGAAAAAAAAACATATTAACAATTTTATTTTAATTTTACATAAAACAAATTTATATATACAAATTATATAAAACTCATTTATATAATAGTATTTTTAAAATATAATACAAAATTACCCATAAAACATATTTATGGAATATTTTAAAATATATTATATGAAAACACATTCATAAATTTATATTTTAAAACATTAGTGATCATATCACTAAAAAAAATACAAATAAAACCGTTTCTCACAAACAGTACAAGCAAATAAATAATTTTATTTGCATAAAGGTATATACTTATAAGAACGTTTTCGGTTTTCTATTAAAAACGTTTTACTATCCATGAACGTTTACTAAACAACCGTTAACGACAAATCGTTTGAAACAAATCAAAAAGAAAATTGAGAAGTTTCATGTTTTCCAATGAAGTCATTTATCGCATTAAATGTATTTGTACAGAGGTTGCACATGTATTTAAGGAGCCTTCATTGTGAAAGTTTCACAGAAAAATCAAGGATTCTCGGTATTAACGCACAAATATCGAAATGCACAAACTATTTAATGCACACTCTCATCTCCATACAAAAACGAAAATCAAGAGCCTCTAATACTTTTAACCGTTGGTCTAAACATGACAAAATGAGAGAATGCTCCTTTCTTTCATGCAATCGTTGGTCTCTTTATTTAAGCATATAAACATGACTAACATGAGAGATAAAAGTTTTTCGATTTCCGTATCATGCATATTGAATTAACAACTTTCACGTTTCTCTGGTTTTTCAAGCACATGATCTCTTATTTCATATATTAAAGACATTTGTATCATGCCCAAAAAAAAAAGATATATAGCATCATGCACAAATATCGAAAAACCAAGCCCATTTTAGTTTTTTATTTCATATAATCTCTTATTTCACGTAATAAAGACAAGATGATATAAGCGCATGAATAATGAAACAGAAAAATAAGAGAACAACGTATAAGATATCAACGTTGTTTTCATTTTTATATGACAGTGATATAAAACAAATACAAGAGACAAATATATATTTAAACTATAACGTGAACGAAAAACTTAACTCTAATACTAATGACGATTTATATTTAAGGACTAACCTTAATACGAAAGTGTTAGATCGATTTGTTGATTGCTAGTCTTCGTTTTATAGTTGGCTACTAGAGTCACCAATTAATCCACTTCTATTAGATTGACTTGACTTAACCAATAGAATTTACGAGTTTATACTCAAACACGTATTTAAGATAAAATGTATTTTTTATTTTGATCATATTTAGTATGGAAGTTTACAAAATTATAGTTCAATTCATATTAGAAGACGTACAGTTAACGTTCAATTCATATTAGAACACGTACTGTTAACGTATTCTTTTAAAGTTTGTGAGTTAGGCATAGTATTTGTTGTTTAGAAGTCTCTCACGCTATTTTTTTTTTTTTTTTTGAGGGAAGTCTCTCACGCTATTTTAAAGAGAGGTGTTAAATGAGTTGATTAAAGTCAGACATAAGGGCTTAATTACAGGTTTCAAAAAACAATAGAGATTGGAGCCATATTCAAATAAGAAGTGGTCCGTAGGAATGTTAAAAATTCATATGATGATGTAAATATATATCAGCAACATGATACCCGTTTTGCTGCAACGTGCGATGTGAGTTATTTTAATAAATGTGTTATTAAATTTAAGTTAAGAGTTTAATAGTATTAAAATAATTTTGAAAAATTAATAAAAGATTATATCTCAAGTAATTTTGGGATAAAATAATATTTTTAAAATAAGTGAATATTTTAAGGTTTAATAAGGTTAGGTCACCAAAAATGAAAGCCTAGAATTTTAAATACAATACTTGAATTTAGGCGACTATTTCAACGAGGCGACGTATCATCGACGCCGACGCCAAGAAGAGAGAGGCTTCCATAGCACATTTGACTATTTGAGTAGATAAGAAGAGTACTCAGTATTGATCAAAAAAAAAAAAAAGAAGAGTACTCGGTACGACTTAAAATTATATAAAGAAAGACTTAGTCGTAGTAAGCAAACTACATTTACTTTGCTAGCTAGGTGGAAAAGGACCGTATCTCCTAGCTTTTACCTTATAAATAAGCTCTATTATGTATCTCGCCTTCAGCCTTCACCCTTTCTACCACTTTGCTTAAATAAATTCTGCACACGATTCAGGGTTGACGGGACCATCCTGGTAAGCTTTTAACAACTTCGTGCTATTTATTTTAATCTCTATGCTCCTGTAACAATGGCTATACTATCAATTTTTCACTTGCAGCACAAAAACGAAACTATTAGCACATCAAGCTGAAAGAAGGATGCCTGAAATTCCTCAGTTTCCACCGGAAATAATTGCTGAGATACTCTCAAGACTACCGGTTAAGTCTATAATGAGGTGCAAATGCGTATGCAAACGGTGGCGTTCCTTTCTCTCTGACCACGACTTTGCCAAGATGCACCTCGAGAAAGCAAGGCGATCACGTCGATTCTTTCTCTTCACTGAACCCTTCCAATCATTCGACCTTGAAGCACAATCATATGAAGATATCCGAACCACTGAGCTAAACATTCCAATGCGTATTAATTCAGTCGATGTTGAAACTGTGGGATCTTGTGATGGCTTGATATGTGCGGCCGTTGAAGATGAACGCTACTTCTTGGTGTGGAATCCAACGACAAGAGTAGTTAGGGAAATTTTTATGCCCAATTCTTCTCAGGTTGGTACTTCATTCTACGGGTTTGGTTATGATAACCAGCTTGATGATTACAAAATCATGTTGGGTTCAATAGCTAATGGCTCCAACGAAGCTAAACTAGACATCTTTACGTTGAAAACTAACAAGTGGAGAAGAATAGAAGGCCTTCATTGCAATTCTGTCTTGGTAGGATCAGCCAGTTTCCTGAATGGTATCTTGCATTGGCTAGTGGTTAGGAGGGACAATGGAGCACAAATATGTGAAATAGTTTCGTTTGACCTGGTGCAGGAGAAATTCCGTGAGGTGATGCAAGTTCCAGATCAGATATCTCATCTCACACGCGATTTCAAAGTTGTAGGAAAGTCTCTATGTTTATATACTGATATGGTCGGAGACTACTTCGAGGCATGGGTAATGAAGGAATATGGTAATCCTGCATCTTGGACAACATCAGTCAAGTTCAAGAATGATGCGTTACCTGGATACGAAAACTATTTTCTGCTGGTGGATATCACCACAAATGGTACAGTCGTGTTGGAATATGATGGATTTTATGTGGTCTTTTACCACACGGAAACAGAGACTTGTACAACATTGGCAATAGAGAATGAGTTGGAATGGTTTCTGTCGACACCATATCTTGAAACCCTTATTTCTCCCTATTGCTAATAGTGTACTAAAACGGGCCCTCCCTCCACCATGGATGGTTTAGAAGTTGAAAAAAAATCAAAACCTATCTGCATTTCCTGTAGCTCAGCTCACTTGTTTAAGCGGTATACATGTCATAATAATTGTGTTTCACTGGTAACGTTTTTGTGAATTTAAATTGTATTTTTGGTTCTTCTGTGTGGTATTTTCCTAGCAACATAGCAACAAGTAAGGGCAAAGTCAATTCAAGGAGATGAAATAACTGAGTATGAACTGGGAAGTGCACCGGTTACATCTCTAATGAGGTTAAAGCGTGTCTCAAAAACCTGCTCTTTCTTGATAATGAATTTAGCTAAAATGCACCTGACACAAGCAATGAGATTTTAGCAGTTGAACATATGGAGATGATACCATATTAGTCTAAAGTCCAATCTTCTCATACTTCTGCTTCACTTCGGCTCTTCTTACATGCACTCAAGTACAAAGCATATC
This sequence comes from Erythroxylum plowmanianum, assembly GCA_025531925.1. Taxonomy (NCBI): domain Eukaryota; kingdom Viridiplantae; phylum Streptophyta; class Magnoliopsida; order Malpighiales; family Erythroxylaceae; genus Erythroxylum; species Erythroxylum plowmanianum. The sequence goes on from JANVCQ010000005.1 coordinate 10,427,012, forward strand.
CTTATCCGGTGAATCATCTTCTTTTACAGAGGAGTTGAGTGTGGTATTGACACGTTCGTCGACAGATAGATTGGTTGATAGGGGAGCCGCCACCTGTCCAAAATTCATTAGTAGTACATACATGTTGAAGGAACCTACCCACATGCTCTTAGACAAATGGCTTCTCAGTCTATTATTGACCATTGCTCACTCTTACTCTGGCCTGCATCGCGTGGTTGTTACTCTCGCCCTTTTCCTTTCTTAGATGGTTCCATTGTATATTTTCCGGATTATAATCATTAAAATGTCTGGATTTGAAATATATTATTATTAGTTTTGTTTAGTTTATAAATTTTATTAATGCTAAAAAGTGATATCCAATAAATAAAAATTCATGAATATTTATTTATAAAGTGATTAAATAATGAGTCATTATTTGATAGTTTTTAGTTGATTTATAATATTTTTTAATTATATGCAAATTCACTTTAAAATATATAATAGTGAATTATATATAAAATTAAAATGACTAATTTGCATGAAATCAATAGATTTCCATAATTGTTATTTCATGTCATAAGATATTTCTTTTACTTTTTTCTTCAAAAGAAACCAATTTTGTCATTTCAATTTCAAGATAAAATAGTTTTCCGGATATATTTCAATTTCTCTTGTTATTAAAACTTTTCCAGTAAAAATCAGCACGCGAACAAGTAGTGGTGGTACGACAACGGCGCGTCAGCTTCGATTTCGTAACAAAAGACAGTAAAAGTGACTCACAACTCACCGTCTTAAGTGGGCTTCAGGGTCTCTCGCTGTACTCTCTTTTCTTCTTCCAAATCGAACCATTTAACCCTTCACTGTCCGCTACTAAGACACTGTGTTCTCTGCAACACGCACGCATAACTGGGACGTTCACTCCAAAACGTAAGCGCAGAAGAACTCACAGGTTTGTTGAGGAACTAGAGTGACAGTTGAAAAAGGAGACGTCATTACATAAGACTGACAATAAAGTTACTTTCTTGTAATTGTTATCCAAGTTGCCGAACTTAGGGGGGGAAAAAAGATCTTGTTCCTCCAACAATGTCATCCTTGTTGTAGGGGACAAGGTAATAATCTCCACTTCAGGTTAGAGATTTTAGGCATACAGTTAATTGTGTTATTTTGTTTATTTGTTGCTTGGAAAATTGGAAATGGTTTTTTCTTATTTTGCTTCTGGTTTACGCGTTGCATCCAGCTCCTTTTTGGCCTTTGATCGATACCCATTTACATCTAGGTTCTTATGATAAGCGGGTCTGTCTTATGTTCTCTTTTCGTACCATTTTACTCTACAAGCTTCTCGTGAATTCCACCTTTTTATTTGGATTTTGTGATTCTGTTTTCCCTTTTCTTTCCGTTGAGTCTAAGAGGTTTTTTTTCTTTTTTTTTTGAAGCAGCACTTGATATGTTCTTAGCAACTTCGTTTTTACCTTTGTTTCTTGTCTAGGGCTCTTACTGGATCATAAATTGGAGCTTCTGGAATTCCGTAACTGGGAACTGGTTCGGTTTTTTTTATTGAGAGCAAAACGGGAATGGACATACCTTTCAAGGGATGGAGCTGTGTATTTGATAGTCCTCAAGTTGTGCTAGTGGACAATGATATTGTGTTTTAAGTATTAACGATTTTTGGTTTTTGTCATGGAAGAGGACTGCGTGTATAGGTTGGGGTAACAGGATCAAGAGCGGGGTTCTTCTGGTACTTGGAGACCATTAATTTGTGCGTATTTACTGCTTTGCAGGGTTGATTTTCAGTTAAGGGATGTTTTGGTTATTGGCTTTAAATTTCAGGGGAAACGATGTGATGGTTTTTCATAGGCCTAGAAGGCACCGCACTAGGTCAGGTTGAGTGGAGCACTTTCATTTATCAGGAAACCATTTGGGTTATCAGAGTTTGAACAGAACTTTTGAGCTGGAAGAACGATTTCCGGAGTAACTTTTGTTGTTGGATTGAACCAATAGTGTTGATAGTGTAAACATAGTAATTGTTTTGGTCGACTGAAGGTTTTGGTGAGCTTTGGGAACCAACATCTCCTTTTGTTACTTTCAGTTATTTACCTGTGTCTGTGTAGAATACTAAAGAGTTGGTGGATTTTGTTATTTGTTGATGGTGGACATAAAACTCATGGAAGAGTATTGAAGCTGGCAATGAATGCAGGGACATGGATCATGAACAGGAGCATGGTTACTTGTCCACTCCTTGTTGGAACAGTGCTACTGGAAAGTGATCCAATCATTTTCTGTCACAGAAAGTGTTCATACCCTCTTCTGTACTCTCCAATCAAGCTCCTTTGCAATGTCTCGTTGCTTTCCATTCCCACCACCAGGATATGAAAATAAGGCGAGGACTGATGATGTGAACCTGCTTAAAAAGGTTACATAACTTTCCTGAGCTTTAGTTACATTACACAATTGATATGACATTCATTTGAACCAAACTTTGTGTACTTGTGACGGATTGCAGTAAATCAACTGACTTTATTTCTCCTTAGGTTCCTTCAGGATCTCATCATCTGAAGTATCTTCTGAAGCCTATCTCATTTCTTTTGAGTTTATCTAGAGATATGAAGTTGTTATATGTTGCTGGAAGCACCATACTTATTCAGGAAAAGAGTTCAGCTAGGGCTTTGATTATCATTAGAAATGATTTTTCAATGAAATAGTCATGTCTTGTTGATCAATCAAGCCTTTATTGTATATGTTTCGTTTCATCAGGCTGGATTTTCTGCTGAGGTATAATATTTTAATTCACCGTATCAAGAAGCATGATAATTGTATTCAAAATTGGAAATCTAGGTCATTAAAATTTTTTCATCTAGACTGTTAAGTTCCTAATTTGTCAATATTAGCTTTTATTTTTCGTTTCCTTTTCTTTATTACCTAGAATAATGCATGTTACGACAAATTAAATTGACTCCTTATAAACCCTGGAAATTCCATTACCAATATAAACTGATTTCAAGTTTTATTTGCAGAACCAATCACATAGAGTCTGTTTGGGACAGGCTTTCTTAAATTTGACGAGAACTTAGAGCCTCAACTTTCTATATTTTATAAGATTAATGATTTGTCAATCCTTAGATTGCCCAATTTTGTTGAGTTTTTTAAAAATTAAAAGCCCTTCTAGTTATTCAGATCATTGAAGCTGAGAGAATGAGAATGATGTATGTTGATTTTTGAACCAAGCAAGGTTCCTAGCACATCAATTTTGTCCTCTTCTTTTCTAGAATAAGAGAAAAAAACTAGGCTCCTAAAAGAGTTGTGTTGCTTCACTAGTCTGCTTTTCTTTAGGAGTTTTATCCTTTAGGGGTCACATTTATTTGGCTCAAATTTGTCACATCATATTGTAGTATCAACCTCCCAGCCCGAGAAGGTATTGGTTGACTATAGACAACAAGTGTCCTGACTTCGGTGAGACTTGGCATTCTACCCAAACTAAATGCAACAGTGTGGAAAGAGGAACATTATGGCAGTTAAAAATGATTAATGAACTGTGAACCATGCTTGAGGGTTATTTGGTAACAAATTAACAAAACCTAAATCCTTGTGTTTTTTATTCTCGGTTCTATACCAGTTTACAAATGTGAGGCAATTGCAGAGTCAGTTTGGTGCTGTTGACTTTGCCTGTGGAGTGATTTGATAGTGATAATGATTGTGCTCAAGCATTTTGGTTCTTACCATAGTGGTATGAAATGTGGTTCTAAAGGAAAGACTATCAAGGTCTGAATGGGTGAAATCTCTTGTAAAAATCAAAGGAGAAGGTTATAAACATTTATTCTTTAGAATAGATATTACCTAGCTTTACATCTAGGTTATTGCTGATATTGAACTAAGACTAGTTGATACACAAATTTGAACTGAGATAAGAGTAGAGATTACCTACCTTTACTTGTGGCTTCCCTATTATGTTATGTTGATTGTTAGACAACATTGACAAACCTTGGTGGCCTTCAACAAAACAGAAGATAAGCATGCAAGTAAAAGAGGAAAATTCTAGGAAATATAATCACATAAATTCCTACAGGAAATCTAACCTGCTAGAAAAAGATGATTGTAATCTCTTCACTTGTTTGGTGATATGCACAAGATCCTTTTATTTGCCATTTTCTGGGTTTTTAGGTTACATGTTCTCACATGGATGCTGTTTTGGCCTTGAAATTTGGGGGTTGGATGCTTGTAACCTCCCCCTTTCTGAAGACATGTTGGAACTTAGTGCTGTGTCATCAGTGATATCCACTTCTTTTGCATGCTTGTGTATGTGTATTCACATACTTGATATTCTCCTCCTTCAAACATAGCCTCTTTCCAGTAGCTAGATTAATTTTGTAGTGGACTTCTGTGAAACAACTTACAATATGCCAAGATCTGATATTTCTACCGGATGTTGTTCATTCATCCTACAGTTAGTGTGCGGAAGCAAATTTACATTTTTTTTAACTTCGTAGATATACTGAGCACTTGATATCAAAATTAAAGAATTCGAATCTTGTGCAACATAACACGGATCTTTGAGTTTAGTGGTTATTGCAATTTAATTTCTTTTCCATACATGATACCAACTTTTATGGGTCTCAAGACAAGATGCTGCTTTTGTTTGAATTGTTTGTGACAAATTTGTGGAGTTCTTGATGAAAGGAATGCATGTTCGAATGTTTTCTCAAATTTCTTCCACGAGGATTGCCTCATCTGTATTGTGCATGACTTCTGTCATAGGTAGCTTGTAAACATTTAACTTACTTGATGGTGTAGAGAGAGAGAGAGAGAGCATGCCATCTACTTTGGAGTTTTGATCTCGCTCTTTTGCTTACACAGAACACGCATTCATTAATGCTTAGACACAAACTTAATGTACTAGCAGCCACATAATAAATGTTTGGTTCCAGCTTATAAATTTATACATTTCTTTAGTTGAAGGACTTGTGAACTTCTTGCATAATTTTCAGGAAAATAACAGAGAAAGCAAGCAGGAGAAAAAACACAGAGAGAACAGTGAAGGTAAGAAGAAGAGCGAGAAAGATAAAAGATATGGTAGGCACAGGGATAAGAAAGAGAAAAAGGAAAAGCACAGAGAGAAGAAGGATAAAGATAAAGATAAGGACAAAAGCAGTGTTTCAGATGAGAAGATACTTTCTGGTGAATTTCAGTATGATAAGACAGATCAAACGACAAATGAGAGAAAACTTTCAGAGAAATCTAAGGCTAGCAGTGGAGTCACTAGAAACGTAGATAGAAACTGTGTCTCAGTTGAAAAGAAATTTGCTGGCCGATATTTGGGCTGCAATGGTCGGGAGACCAAGCAGAGCATCCATTTGGCTGCAACTAGTTCTGTATTTGACCAGGAGTTGAGCAGGAGGAACAAAGTTGATGAAACCGAAGCTTTCAGCCAGCCAGTTGAGAAATTGAATGTTTTAGAAGTCAGATCAGTTGCAAGCACTACTGCCATCTCGGCTGAAGGTATTGAAAAGAACAAGAAAGGGAATAATGGTAAGTCATATGGGCTGGACAGGGGGGATAACATGAGAATTACTGGAAATGCCTTACATGCATTTCAGAATCCTTCTGGATTGGTTCAGACAAAAATTGACAGGGTGCCCAGACTAATGGAGAAGGATGATAGGAAGTTGGTGGAAATTAGAGGGAAGGTCAAGAAAAATGAAAATAGTGATAAACATAGAGATAAATACAAGGACAAAATTAAAGAGGAAAAGAGGTTAGAGAAGGAGAGAGACAGTGTAGAAGAAGAGGAAAAAGGGAACAAAGAATGTTTAAAAGAAAGCAACAAAGTGGACTTCTTAGGTAGTCACCATGTAAGAACCTCGCTTCTAGCCAAAGAAATCACCAAGAGTGCTATACTTCAGGAAAGTCTCAAGAAACGAAAGGAGTCTGATGCTAATGGTTTCTTGTGTGGTGAGTCGTATTCGTTCATATTAAAACATCCTTTCCTGCCTATTTTAAGGCGAGGAATGCCTTTCTTGGAAGAAGTTTTTGAACTGCTTACTTTGGTTGGTTTCATACAATTCATCGAGATTTTGGAGTAGTTGCTTAGTGCTTATTTTACAATTATTTTGATGCATTTTAACTGGCAACATCTAGGCTTCTTGTCCACTGACAAGTTCTGCTTCCTTGTGACTTTTCCTTGCAGCTAATGTTATAGAAAAACCCCCTAAATTGCCAAAACCTTTATCTTCCTTGCATCTAGTCACGGAAAATGGAAAAATGGTACAAAGCTTCCAAAACTCCTCGCCATCTACATCAGGTGGGCAAGGGGCGGCCACCACTCTTAAGATGAATGTCAGAGAAGGGAAGATAAATGGTGTGGTAAAAGCTCAAGCTTCATCAGTTTCCTTATCAGCAAAGCCGATGTCCACTATGGCAGAACCTTTACTTGCAAATAGTCAAAAGTATCAAAATTTTGAAATGCTTGAGAAGAAACCCCATCCAGATTCCAAGTTTTTAAGTGAGGTGCTTAGTGTGCCTATAATGAAACGATGGCCGGAGTTTGATGATCAAGAATGGCTATTCCAGAGTGAGAATGCTCAACCCAAGAAACCAAAAGTGGGTACTGAGGTTGGAGTGGTAGCCCAGGTGTGGTCGGAGGCTCTGAGTATGGAGTCAGCTGATGTCGTTGCCATGCCATATGTTATTCCCTATTGAATGGTTGTAGAACTGGCAGCGTTGGTCAATCTGATGAGATGATCCTCCTTAGTATCAACACGGGGCAGAGTACAGCAGCCCTCAGATTGGGTTGGTTACTTGATTTCTTGCTGCATTCTTCTGATAACCCCTCTGTTGAGTGGATATCCTTAACATTCTTCAGTTTTGATTTTGAACAATGACAAGCCACAATCTCCCACGATGTAGCTAGCTCCGGAACAACGTCATGAACAGGAGGCGGAGGGTAAGGTCTTTACCTCTTTGTCTGGGGTTACTAATTCATTGAAAATGTAGAATTGAATAAATGGCAGCTCTGGGTGAGGTTGCTTGGAAAAGATTATGAACAAGCTTGTGAGGTCCTTTTCATTCACTAAGAAGCTTGTGATGGACCTCTTTGAACTCCACCAATTTTGATGTAGCATACAACTGTTCTTCCCCAGAAATGTAAGAAGAAATATCAAAAGTAGTAGCATTCTTTTGTTCACCTTTCATGTAACTCGATGTTTATAAAATTGATATTTCAGCAGTTTGTGCCGTCTACTGATTTGGTTATGTCCTATTTCCATTTTCCTCTCGCATTGTGCATCACCATCTTTTTTAATGGAAGAAATTGTTTTTTCACCTCTAAAAAAAGTCCTCTTCCCCATTAATGTATTTCAACTTTGGCAGTCTTTTCTAATTTGATGAAACATGCGATCTTTACTGTTTTTCTTAGACATGTTTCAGCGTTAGCTATTTTAAGCTTTTGATCGTCTGGTGACTTTTGTATTGTCGGATTTGGACTCTAATTCTGTTCCACAGTTCTGAAACAGAGTTGTCTAGCTGGCGAATGCACGTACCAATAGACCTTTATGAAACTCGTGTCAATCTCGAAGTTGACAGAAAGTGAGAATAGCTACAAGTTTCTTTACAGTAAGAGACAATACTCCCTGAGTACTAAAACTAATTAAGAAAAACTCTCAACCTTTGCTCAATTCATTCTCTCTTTTCTTACGGGCTTGCCGAAGTTTGGGCCTTTGTCATGGATGAAGCGGCAGTGAGCGTTACCTCAAGCCTCTAATGTTCATAAGATCATGTTGACTAATTCTAATATTTTCAAAATCGTATTAAACTAGTAATAGATCGTTATATAATCAGCTAAAAATTGAATGAAAATTGAAATATAATTGAAAATTTTTAAAATTTAACTTTAAAAAGATATTGTTAAATAAAAATTAATTTCAAAAATTAAAAAATTAATTAATAAGTTGATCATTTTTTAATAACAAGAATTATTAAAATAAATCAAACTAAAAAGTTAAAAGATTTAAAGTTTTTACAAGTAAACTGATTGAACTGAACAAATTTTTTAATCATTAATTGATCCTATATTGTTCTGTTAAATTATGTATATAAGAAAAAGATTTGGAAGGACCATTCATGTGGCCTAAAATGTGATTGGAAAGGTTAGCTAATGCTGACTTTATATCGGAGGGACCATGTTGGGTTTTAAATTGACTAATAATTGCATTTCGATTGTGTGATCTACACATCATCTAATTGCAATTTATTGCATGTAGTGGAGTCAACCCAATTTAATTCGAGTCACATATTATTGGTTTGAGCAGCCGACTTAATGCAATGTGATAGCGTTTTAATTAATTGGAAGTAGGGATTTATGGACCGTCCTACTTCCTAACTTTAATAACGCCATAGAAAACTAGCAACTTGCTCCAGGGCTGTCCAGCAATCAATTCTACGGGACATTACGTTCACAAGATTAAATTGTACATCATAAAAAATTGCAGAACGGTAGACAACTAACGAAAAGAGGTACGTTTTAATATGGAGATTAGAAACAAAAATCTTTAATATGACAGATATCACATATCAGATTCTTAATGGAACCACGTGGTAATGAAATTAGCTATCATTGTCAATGCTACAAATTATATATGTATATAAATAGTAACGGGTTAAATTTAGGGGACAAGGTGCTTGAAATGAGATAGTTATGTATATACATATATAGTAAGGAGAATGGCACTAAGGTTTTAGTGGACAAGCAGCTTCAAATTAAATGAGATAATTACGTATACAAATAATAACGAGGATGACATTTGAGTTTTAGTGGACAAGCTGCATTCCTTATCTAATTGAAGCCACTTTGGCATGAACAAGAGAATCGGGCAATATCTTTCACACAGGCCACAGTCCATACAATACCTTAATTTCGCTGTCTTTCACTTTAGTTTTATTTTGGAAATCGATAGGTCCTCTCCTTTATGGCAATCATACGTATGTAATTTTTCTTTTTTTACAGAAACATTTTGATTGATATCTATAGTTTCTTTCTTCTGCAATAAAATCTGAAAACATCGAATTTGTGGCATTCTAGAGGTTGAAGTCTCTTAAAAAGAGATTATTTGCTTTAGTTTTTCTCCACCAATGAGTTACATAACACGAAGAATATGTAACTTAGCATGGGATGACCAGTCAAAGGTAGCATTATGCGGCTAGGGTTCCTGCAAGAAATGCAACTTTTTAAGATAATCGGAGTCTGGTTATAAAATGTTGACGGAGAGTCCCTCACGTGCATGAATGTTCAGATACGTGAATTACGAAGTACACATATGTATTGAATACTCATGTAATATGAATTGATTTCTTTGCCATCCAATGTAGGTAATTAGAGATTGTAGTTCAACTCCACCACCCATATAGGAATACTAATTAAAGATTTACATATAGCAAGCTTTAGTTTAACCCTTATTTTAGACTTCATTTTCAATTACTGGAGTTCGGATGATTTTATGCATTAAATATATTTATTATGGCTTGGAATATAATGAGTTACAACTAAAATTTAATTATAATACTCAATTTGATAACTATCAGATAAAAAAGTACAAATTAACTAAATTAAAAAGACATAAAAATCAAACCAGAAAAGAAATGGCATAAAACTAGAGAATTTTCTTCCCAAGTATGAGAACGAGTATTCTACATAAAATTGTTCAGAAAAGCAGAATTACACCTTTTGGAAATGATATGTGTCCAAGCTTGCAAAATAACAAAAAATAATCTAAAAATGAGAGTGTAAAACATATAAATGCTTCAAGATAGAGAACATGACTACAGGATATTCGCATGTCTAAAACCATCAAGTTGAATGCATTTGGATGCGATTGAAACGAATATTATGTATACGTTAATTCTCTACCTGCCTCTGATCACCATTTTGTTTCTTGATTATGTCATTATCTGATAAAGACTTTAGGAGAACCACACCCTAAAAGTTAGCTTATGAGGGTAGAGATTCTAAAGTTCTTATAAATCTCATATCAATTTTGTATTTAATCAATATGGGATTCAAGTCCCATACCTTGCAATAGATCAAATCGTAACATTCGTCCCTCCATAAGGACCAATGTCTTCATTGGTCACGGTCATGTTGATCACGGCTGACACTTTCAGGTTACCACTCTATGAGTCACCACTTTGAGATCCTTGTTGGTCATGGCCACGTTGGTCACGGCTGTCACTCCCAGGCCACTACTCCAAAACCGGCTCTGATACTAATTGATAAAGACTTTAAGAGAGTCACACCTCAAAAACTAACTTATGAGGGTAGAGATCTCAAAATTCTTATAAATCTCATATCAATTTTGTATTTAATCAATATAAGATTTAAGTCTCATATCTTACAATTAGATCAAACCGCAATATTATCTATGTGCAAAATAGTGATTATTGGAGAAGGTAGGAAGATATATGGCGGTATCAGCCCATTCAATAGAGAACAAAAAGTTGGTTGGATCTGGATAATGACCAAACAAGAAAAGCTTGAATTGAAGCACAGTACAAAGAAATTGCAGTTGGAAGCACAATCAACATTTTTACCGATGCAAAAGAGAAATTAATTGCTAGCCAGTCTGCTTAAGCAAATATAGTTATTACACTTCATCATCACCTGTTAAAAATAAATTAATAACGCTGTCAGGCAGAACCTCCAGGAGTTGGCAACTCACCAGTCACCACCACCGCATGGGCGTGACTCTTTCTTTAAGGTATGGACTCTTCCTGCCATGTCACGTGTTTTGACTTTTGAGATCTCTGTCAGTGGGTCTAAATCTAAGGAACTTTGTAAGTAGACCTTAACAGGCAGGCAGTAGTTGGAAGTCATCCTGGGTGTTATTATTCCATTATAATGTCCAGAGTCTCTAAAGAAATATATATCATGTAGTGTATGTAATGCACAAATTTAATACTCATAAAAGACACAAGTATGGGTCTTCATATCCATAACTACATAGTCAAACCAGATTATTTTTATTTTTCCTTGTTCTATATTTTAAGTTGACAACTATTGTATTGAATCTGTGGAACAGAACAAAGAAACTATTCTTAGAAATAGATATAAAACAAAAATCTTAAATTATTCGAGATATTTACCAGATTGGATTTAAGTCGTTAACTCGTTATCATTATTATTATTACACTCAATTTGAAATCTCAAAGTGAAGCAGAGTTTAAGGAGGTCTGATAATACGCGATATTATTCTTACATAATAGAGAGACTCTTTCTGATAAATTCACGTGCAGATTGAATTTAAGTGTTTCAAATAAATTAATTCATTTCACCGAATCAATAACAAGAAAGTTTACGAAGATGGAGGCAGGTCACATAAAGATCCTTTCAAAATTATTAATAATGCACCAACCGGAGATGTGGGGGGACATTGCTACCGCCATATTCCAGAGGAGCTGAGGAGTGACGACGGCCCGTGAACATTTTTAAAGAAGCACGCAAACTGCGTGGTGTTCTGGTGCCTTTGGTATGGACCAGCTTTATTTTCATCTTATTCATGCAACATCCGCACTTGAAGCTACTCCCCGTACTTGTTTCATAAATATATGCATGTACGAGTACCTAAGCCACCAAAACACAAAGTGTACTGTTGCTATTCTCATTAATAGAAACTCGAAAGTAGAAAGAGAGGTTCCTGTATCTTTTAACCTTAGCAAGAGCCAACGCTAACTTTTGTGAGGTAGGTCAAGCCGTTATTAATATTTTATAGGACAGGCCTCAGTTAAGAAAAAAAAAAACTCATTTTATTTTTATGAGAGTTCAAAAGTGAGCTCTTCTAAAAAATAAAAAAAAGGCAAAATAAAAGTTAATTTGATGTTCTTTATAAGGGTTATGAGAGTGAGTCCTGGGAGATGTCCTGTCTGTCCTTACCTAGGGCAAGATCAGTCAATTGATTTTGAACTACAATCACCTACTTTTTTCAAATCTCCTTCAAATGTATCGATCTAGTTAGATCTTTGATAACCTTTATTTATTTGTTTTCATTGTTAATTAATAGATTTTCTGACCTTCCATTTTATATTTTGATTAATATTCTATTGCACCTTCTAAAAACTAAAAAAATGGTTCCCAAAAGTTTTTATTGTTAGAAAACTAGGCCGAGATCGGATTATGGCTACAACGGAAAAATTACGAAATTTTTCGCAATTTTTAATTTCCCAAAAATCATGATCAATTTAATTTTATAAAATGAATAGCACATAAATCATAACAATGCATGAATCGTAATTCGTATGTTATTCTGAAGCTTAATCTTTATCTCATTGTATCTTTCAAATCGTTTCGGAAAATGATTTGTCTCAACTACTATGGTCATACAAGTGTCCAACCTCTAATGGTATCCATAAAACAGATTGAGAAAGCTATGTAACTCTTATAGATGAGGTTAAGCAAGAAGTGCTAGCTTCATTATAGCTTAAGCCTTTATATAATAAATTTTAGACGTTTTAGAAATTTAATTTAATTTTAATTTTAATTTTAATTTCAATTTCGATTAAAATTTAATTAGAATTATAAAAAAATTCTAATTGAATACCAATTATGTTGAAATTAGATTCAATATATCATATTGATCTTTATTTATTAAATATCTCACATTTAATAACAAAGTTTGTCAAACTTTACAATCAAGTCAAACTTAATTAAAATAACATTACTCTCTTCAACCCATTTTTATGTGAGACCCATTAGGTTCATAAATATGTTGACAGTGATTATAAATTATAATTCTAATTCATAATTAGAATTAGACAAAGTAAAACTCCTTTTTAATTTATCTTTTATTCTCCAATTAAACAATTTATAATCATAAATCAAGATTGAAGTCTAACAACATATTACGACGACCCAAATATTTAGAAAAGTTAAAGTAATTTTGATTAACCTTTCCTTGAATGATTTTTTCGTATAATTAAATCATTTTATCATATAATGTCTCAATTAGACATAGGACATGAAATTAATGTCTACTCTATTTTTAGTCCAATCATATTAGTTATTTTAGTCCAATCATATTAGTTCTCCCTTATTAGCTATCAATTCAAATAATAATTTTTGTAAACTATTTACAAAACGTCATTTCACCTTAGGTAAGGATTTCTCAAATCAATAATAATCAAGAACAATCAAACATTCTCCCTAATTACTTTAGGGTGATGAATCCTATCTTAATCACAAAATCACCTCTATATAGTTCATGCTATATCCAATAACTACTGATTGAGTGACCCATGATGAAATAGATCATAAATAGTATCAAAACATAGCAATCCCTTACAAGATAACTTTGATGATCTCAAGCCAAATAATTACTTATATAATCTTCACAATGAGAATTCCATAAACATATAAGTAATGTTCCAAATGGATTTCTTATGTCTGGTCTGTTCAGTGAACTTGTTCTCTCATAAGCACCCATACGTTTATTTAAGTATCTTCATACTTTAGTCTATGAGATCGACTAATTCCTTCATAAAAAAACTAAAACATGTGCTAATGTTTTCGCATTCTATTAATGTACAATCTTAATAAAACAATAATTTAGGGATAATACATAAACGTAATATAAATTTCATAATTATAATTCCATTTGCAATGTATAATTATCCATAGAGTTTATCATATAAATCCAAATATGTATAAGATAAAAAATGTCTTTAAATTATTTTGTCACTATCCTACAACTAAATGATTGGCTATAGTGGCTTCCTTTTCTCATTACACACTTTTGATGCTCTTATTAATTAAAATATTGACAAGAATTTATATAAATAATTTATAAGTAGTAGTTATATTTGAAGAAATAGTTAAAGTTTAATAAATAATAAATTAATTGAATATAGAAATTATAACCAATTATTGGATTGTATTGTTATGTATTTGATTTACTTATGTAATTTAAAAATATTTATTTTATATTATATTTGGTGTGGTAATTTAATTTAAAGAGTTACTTATTCTAATAACTCATAAGTTAATATTGTTTAACTATATAAAATAATAATTTATATATTTCTATTTCTAATAAAAGAAATTAAAAATTAAATTCTTTGATTAGTTTGTAATGACAAATAGGATGGGAGGGGTGATTGGATATTTAAAAAATTCAACAACTTTTTTAATCAATGAAATCAATTTAACAACAATCAATATAAATAAGAATAAAAAGATTGCTTAACATAAATCAATAAAATAATTCAATCATAATTTAAAAAGAAGATAGGGTAGAGAGAATGCAAATTGATTTATAGTAGTTCATAAGACTCTTTTTGAAATTCCATTATAATTCATCTTTCAAGGCGAAGAACAACTTTTGTATAATCTTTTATGGACAAAAAATAACCTTTTACAATCTTCTTTCACAATGAAAAGGAACCTCATTGCCACTTGGAATACTCCCTAGTACAATAATATAATGCCCTAACCAAATATTACAAGTCAAATACCTCACTTTATCACTTGATAATTCTAAAGAGATTCACTCACACAAATATGAGAAAATGATGCTCAAAAGATTAAAAACACTTAGAAATTTGTGTAAAAGACACAAATACATATTAATGCAAGAACTAATAAGAAAACATATATTTATAGGCCTTTGGGGTCTCTACTAGCCACTGGAGTCAAAAACTAGTCGTTACAACAAGTAGTTGCAGAGTAATGGTTGACACCTAACTTATATAGGTTAACTTTTAGTACATTAAATTTGACAACTTTAACCTATATTGATTGACCATTAACCTATATAGGTCAACTAATCTTCTAAAAAACATGATTTTAATAATTTCAAATGCTTAAACTGAATTCATTTAATATCATTATGATTTAAACACTTTTCAAAATATTTCCTAAAGAGTGTTTGAAAGATCAAGAGACTTTTCTCTTGAAGAAAAAAACTTTTTCCTTGATGAATGAAAAGACTCGTACAATAAAGTAAGATGTAATATGTATGCATAGTGAGCCTTTGAGATTACCAAACTAACAAAGTGATATTATAATTAATATTACAAGCTATAAGATGACCTTATTGTGCCTTAATCTTCTATTGTTCTTGACTTGGTCATAACTTTTCAAGTTGAAAACTTTGTCTTTTCTCTTATCAATTTCATAAACTACCTTATTGAGTTTATGATTACATCTTATAATTATATTCCTTCTCTCATTAGTAGTACTTACATTTTTTATTATCAAAATATAGATTAGAACCTTCTTAGGTTCATCAATTTCCCCCTTTTTTATGTTAAAAAATGTTTGTGATATTAGAGAACAATAATATAATTAAACACACAATCAGTTATCCATATCAAGATGATGAATAGCTCCCCCTTAAATACAAAAGTCACCATATATATAACTACCATCCCCCCTTGAATATTATCACTTCCCTTAAATCTAATATCACTAATGTAAGACTTTAATCCTATAAAATCAAACCGACTCTCTCCTAATGTCATCATTCATTAGTTTGGTGAAACTATATCCATATTTGTCTAACATATTAACAAATTTCAACTGAAGATCATATCTGCACATAATCCTTAAGTTTAGTTTCATAATACTTAAAAATATTCAATTTCCTATTCATAGTCCAAGCCCAAACATTCATCACTAAGGATTTAGACTTAAATTGTCACATAAATGGAAGATGTTACATATTTCTAAATCATGAACTAATAATTACCTCTTATTGAATATTATCTTTGTTATGATTCAAATGAAGATTCATCTTGAATTTTTAATCTATTAGAAGCATCTCATCATTTTTATCATCCTCACTTGGTTTAATAATTGACTTTTTTGAATAGTCTTGATCATTCTTATTCTCTCTAGGGGTTAATCCCTATTCTATATAAACAATATAGAATATTGTTGATGACTGTGATAGTTGATGCTAAACTCATTATACACCAACTACCTCTCACCTATTTGGGAGTTCCAATTTCTACAAAGCATCTTAAGGAAGCTGAATGCAGACCTCCCATAAAAAAAGTTAGTAGAAGTCTTTCTTAATTGAATAATAGATTCCTATCATATAGAGGTAGAGTACAATTGGCCATCACCATTCTTAATAATTTTCATATCTACTGGCTATCATATCTAGCTATCCTTAAGAGAGTTCTAAAAAAGATTGATAGAAGTATTAAAGACCTCATCTGGCATAGATAAAATTCAAGTGGGGGAAAATTATCCAAAGTTAAATGGTGTCATATGTTATAGAACTTATAAATGCTTCAACTAAATCTGAATAGGTGTTTAAAATAGTAAATAAATCATCATCATCATCACTATCATTACATCCAATCTAAAGTCCCGTAGTGAAGCTAAGTCTGGGGAGGTCTGATAAAATGTCGCCTTACCCCTACATAGTAGAGAGGTTGTTTCCTGTAGACCCACATGCAGATATGACAGGAAAATAATGATGCAAGTTAAAAGAGTAAATAAGTTAAAAAAACATGGTACACAAAATATTTAAGTAAATAAAAATACCATAAATGCAAGGATGATGATGATGATGATGATGATGATGATGATGATGATGATGATAAAACTACTACTAAAAAGAAACTCAATAAAAGGATAATAATAATAATAATAATAATAATAATATCTGTTTATTTTCACTTAAAGGACCACATAGAGTAGCTAGAAAATGGATAAAGCACATACCTAAGTCGATGATCGTGTGAAACCCACTAGTAGTGAATAATATTGGCGTCGATGATGAAAGCGCAAACAACATTAATTTTTGCACATTATCTAAAAATAAACACATACTTGTGACCCTGATCCAACTATGCATAACATGAGGTATTTTTCCAACGAACACTTACATAGTACTGCAATAAAACTAAGCAAAGAAAGAAATGAAAGAGAGCTACATAGAATAACAGGATTAGAGAGAAATCCAGAAATCAGACGCATAAAGTTTTATGATATGAGAAAAATAAATAAAAATAAAAATAATCAGATATCAACAGACAATGACAGGAAAACGGAACCATACACTAGAAAATTTCAGTGAAGACGCACCATCCTGAGAATGCGAAGATCAAAGGGAGTTTGAAACAAAACCCATGAACGATAAAAACAAAAGAAGAAAACTTTACTATTTTAAGCAGAAGAGACGTACCATTAGCATATTTACAGAAGGCAAAAGTACCCAAAAGGCAAAAACAAACCTGAGGACTTGAAGAACTTCAAGGCTATGAGGGAGCTTTACGAGAGAGCATATTATTTTCATAACATTTCATTTCTAAGCTAACCCCACACCTAAAAATCAAAACTTGATATTAAATCACAGAAGAACTAGCAATCAAAAGAAATCCCGAGAAGGTTTGAACCCTGAAAGACCCAACCAACGACTAACGATGAAAGAAACACTTCGAAAAGAAAGGAAAGGGAAAATCCAAAGAAACTCAGAAATTCCCAAACCAAAACTTTGAGATCTGGAAAATTCAAAAACCACAGAGGACAAATCGAACATGAATATAGGTCGCAAACACTATGACCACCTAACCAATCTGACCAAAATAAGGCAGAAAGTGCCCAACAAGATTGAACCTTTATGTAAAAGATTGAATCTTTATACCAAAACTTCAGTTGAGACTGACAAGTAAAAACTAGGTTTCTTAATAAATAAATAAACAAGGATAGAATCTGTAGAAAAAAAAACCTAACTTGAACATGTTAATCAACAAACCATGAAAAGGGTAGGGCAGTGATGGTAGAGTCGTTCAAGGGAAATCAAGGGGGATGCAATATAGTTCTTGGGTTGTATGATAACACCATTCACAAAGGTCACGTCTAAAAAAAACCAGGAAAAAAGAACAGAAAATCGACAAATGAACAACCAGTATCCATATAAACCACAAAGATTCGTAGCCTCGAAAGCAATCGAAAGCGAAAAACAGTCAGCGTGAACAGATCTGTGACGAACCTCGACCGTAGGATTACCACGACTGTCAAAGATTTGCCTAGCTTTGACCTTATTTGCTAAATCACTGATTAGTTTTTTTTTTTGAGGATTGAGAGACATTTGACTGTTTGACTACGTCAAACCACTGATAATTATATATGACAATCAGCTGATTGGGTTGTGGATTGAACCCAATATGTTGTTTCGAAAATACTCCTAAGAGGATCTTTTTGCTTCAACGACTAAGAAATTAAGGGATGAAAAGACGATTGTGCCCAAATATTATTACAAATTATTTAAGCTATCACTTTTATTATTACATTCCTTCACCAAACACTAGTACCCTATTAATTAATTAATTATTATTATAAGTCATTTTATACATAAATAGTTAATATTAAGCAACTAATTTAAACTAATATCTTTAAATAAATAGCTGATATTAAGCGTTTATTAAATCAATTAATATAATTCGCTGTCAGCTAACTGTTGATTCTGTCAATTAATAGCTAATACAATTCGTTGTCAAGCAGGACTGTTGTGTTTCTTTTATGTGTTCTCGAGTTATAGGAACTCCAAATTTTGGAGAAGACAAAACAGATCAAAATTGGGAGAGTAACAAAATGTATCGATCTCGTGCCTCCTTAGCAAAATAAAAACGATGACAAGAAAAATTGCCTAATAGATTCAAATATTTAGTGATCTAATTTACGGAGGTCTTATGAAACAATTACTAGCATGAATAAGAGTTGATGCCTATGATCAGCTTCAGCTGCCATTGGTAGTAAATGGTGTTGACTTTTTTTTGGTGGCCATGGATTGGTATGGAAATTAATTGATAACTACAGGTTATAAGATCATAGGTTCCTTGTATTCAGATTTAGGGTTAGGGTTCTGTTTTCTGGCCCATTGTTCTTCATGAATATGCAGTCTCTTAACCAATTATATCATATGAATGCTCAAGTGATTGAAGTTACTGTATTACTTGTCAAATGGGCATCAACTGACTATGCCCATTTGAAGCCTCTTCAAGCAGTTTAATTAATTGAGGAGGTCTATAAGAATTTTCAAATATTAATTTCTGAAATTGAGTACCATTAGTTTTTAAAGACTTCCAAGCATTTGAATTTCTAAACAATCACGTAAGTTTTAAAATTTATAAACTATTATATATAAGTAAATATTTATTTAAAGCGTACCGTTACATATATAACCTAGAGCAGCTGACCCTTGCAAAAATTAGGAACAAAGAAGCCATGAATTTAACAAGTAAAACTCAACAAATCTCCCTGTAGCTTTTTAAGTCAATTAAAAACTTTATTAATTAATTCGTGCCTATGGCTATGGAAAAGTCAAACATAGGATTTGCAGTAAGAGGACTTTTATCTTAGCCAAACATTGAGACCTAAATGTTATAAACCTCCCCTCAAATTAAATGTTATTGGTCCACAACTCCGTAATTTCGGACAGTACACTGACATGTACGTCGTCCAATTTTATATAGTCTATCCAATGTCTACTAGTTTATACTGAAAATCACTTCATGCTTGAGGTATCATTATAATTAAAGGCACTGTATATAGTCTCTGGATATATCTTATTAAATACCAGAGACAGAAATCTAAAATTTTCTTTACGGAAACAAGCTGAACATTAATGGAAAAATCAATTAGTCTAACTGTTTCACTGTATCAACCAATAGAAAATATGCACGTAAAGGTAACCCATTAACTCTCCAACTGCACTCAGAGTACCACTCGCCTCCATTAAATAAGCTTCATAGCCTACATACGTTAAGACTGCCTCTGACATAGCTTACCATCTACCATCTCAATCTCTCTTCCTTTTCGCCAACTCAATCCCTACCATCCATGGTTTCTTCCAACGACCAAGGCTTGGTCTACAACGTGAAGCTCTCGTCGATAGGACCGAGCCGTATAACGGGGTCGGACGTTGTCAGCGAGCCCAATGGCATGGACTTGGTCATGAAACAACACTACTTGAAATTTGTCTACTTCTTTACTAGCCAAGCGACTGACGGGCTGACTATCATGCGCATAAAGGAGAGCATGTTCTATTGGTCCAATGACTACTACATGATTTGTGGTCGGTTCCGGCGTTCGGAGGCTGGTCGGCCGTACATGAAGTGCAACGATTGTGGGGTGAGGATCGTGGAGGCCGAGTGTCACAAAACGGTGGACGAATGGCTGGAGATGAGGGACTATTCGCTAAATAGTCTGCTGGTTTATCATATGCCTATTGGTCCTGAAATATGGTACTCTCCTCCTGTTTTTGTACAGGTAATTACTATACACTTCATCATGCTATGTTTTATACGATAGCAGCGTGAACTAGTTAAGTTTACGTGTAACTTAGAGTAGAAAGATGATTATTGCACATTGAATAGGAATTTAGCTTATAAAACTTGGAAATGAACTTTAAATTTAGAATAGAGTACATAATTCGGTTTTTGTAGAATATATTAACAGAAATTGATTGATTAGAACTATTTTTATCACCAAGTTTAAGAACTTGTCTCTAGAATTAGAAGCAACAGCACCATTAATGGTGTTTATCCATCAAAATTAAATAAAATCAATAATATGAGTCAGAAAATTCTATTAGTAAATGAAAATTATCTGCATGATCACTTTTTCCTTGCACTACTTTAGGAGAACAGATCCTAAATCTTATCTACATATTTAAGCAGGATCTACATGAATACGTAGGTAAAATTAAATGACAAATAATGAAAACGCCATAAATGACACTTAAGATTTCATCTGCTACTTTAGATGCATAAAAGGTGATTCTGACAAGATATTTTGATGTTTAATCAAATCATATAATAAGGTATTTTCTATGAAAAATATAAGCATGTCCACAGAAGATCTCGATCGTCATATCATAGCTGAATGGGAAAGGATGATGTGGAACCAAGCAAGTCCAGTCATTGTCAAAAGCCAAAGCAGAAGTTGAACGCACCAAAATGAATGCATGGGATTGGGAGTACATTCATGGAAGTAAAAAGAGCTATAATAACAGATATGCACATTCAATTCAATTCAATTCCCACCTATCCAGCATAAGCGTCGCTTTTACGTATCAAGAAACATACAAGCTACCCTTTAAGCTCTTTCCTGTATTTATCAAACCCCCACCATCTCAACTCAAATCACTCCTAATTCTATAGCTTTTTTTTTTTTTAATCTGTTCAGTGTTAAGTTTTACCTAAATTTGCTAGGAACCACAGAAAGTCTTCTACGAATAGCACTGATCGTCTAGTATCTCATTTAATATAGACTAAATTTATAATTTAATTATGATGACATAGGAACTACAAAAATATTAATTATGATGACATAGGAACTACAAAAATATCAAACTATAAAATTGGGTCCATAAAATATTAAGTATGAAAATCGTAGACTTCTTATATGATTTACTTTTATTTTAAAAATAACCCAACATTTTCTTCTCATTTCAACTGGAGTCAATTCATATTCATATGGGTCCTACATTACAACCATGTTTAATTAGGTCTCTTTTGACCCGGTCCGTTTTGACAGGTTACCAAATTCAAGTGTGGAGGAGTTTCTCTGGGCTTTAGCTGGGCCCATATACTTGGAGATGCATTTTCAGCTTCGGAGTGCTTCAGTGTCTGGAGTCAATTCCTGGCAGGTCTCAAAACCTTTGGCCCTGTGAAAACTTTAAAATCACCCAAGAAGTTGGACAACCCTGAAACTCAAGAACCGCTCTCGATCAAACGAGTCGATTCGGTTGGTGACCATTGGATAACTGCCAATAACTGTAAAATGGAAAGCTTTACCTTCCACTTAACGGCTTCACAGTTTTCTCACTTACTCTCCAATATATGGAACCATGCCGAAATCGACCATATCCCATCTTTCGAGTCTCTGTGTGCTTTGATATGGAAATGTGTAGCCAAGGTTAGAGAAGGGCATGAACCTGACATAGTGACAATTTGCAAAAAACACCCTAAGAATCCAAGAGATGAGAATTTAAGCAACTCCCAAGTTATAAGTTATGTTAAAGCAGATTGTTCCATCCTCCAATTAGACCTCAGAAAGTTAGCGACATTAATCGTGGACCAAGCTGTTGAGGAGAACAACCATGTTGAAGCAGCTGCAGAAAAAGAAAATGGGGTTGCTGACTACATTTTATATGGAGCTAACCTGACATTTGTAGATTTTGAGAAGGCTAATTGTTATGGACTAGAGTTGAACGGGCACAAACCTGAATTTGTCCACTGCACTATCCAAGGTGTTGGTGATGAAGGAGCTGTTTTGGTATTTCCGTGGCCAAAAGATTCTGAAAATGGTGAAATGGGAAGGGTTGTGACGCTGATTTTACCGGAGAAGGAGATGGTAATGCTCAAAACTGAGTTGATGAAGAATGGTCTTTTGCCTGAAGTTGACAATGAATGAGAGCCATATCAGACCATCTCTGAGTTCTTGTCTATAATCAACAATTAAGTTAAGGGCATGCTTATTATTATTATTTTTTTATTGTTTTTGTTTTTAAGTTTAATTAAAAAATTATGTTTATTTGTCTTTGGTTTTTGTTTCTTCAGGTTTTAAATCTATAAAAAAATCACAAAAAGTGGTTTTAATTTTTTTTTTCTAATTTTTTCATAATCTGAATTGCTATTAATTAAATATATTAATTTTAATAAAATATAAATAATTTAATTTAATATTGTATATTTAATTAGTTAAACTAATTATTAATAAAATTATAATCAATTTAATTTTTGTAATTAAATTAAATTAATAATTATTTTTAAATATAGTTAAATTTAAAATATCTTCAAAACATATAAATTTCGAAAAAAGTTTGATTTAATAACAAAATTATATTAAAATAAAAATATTTTATATTTAAATAAAATAAATAATTTTATTGATAATTTTTTAGTTCTAATGCTTTGTTAGGGTGTTGAATATTATATGTAGGTCTTTTTCTTAATTAAAAAGAAATCGTAGTGTCTTTTTTTATAAAAAGGAAATGACATTAGGCAGCTAACACTCCAATCGTTTCCTCTATAACATATAGTTCTTCTTTTCTATTATATGGATACCATTACACATTAAATATGTGAACAACTCGTGTTTGACAATCCCAAAAGAACAATTTTACAAAATTATCATTCATCTATTTTCTAACCCTTTAATTTCTCATTATTGTTTTTACAAGTTATTCAATTGAAGAGGTATTTAAGGAAATTATAAATACTTCTACTACGCTCGTGATTGGATCATAATTTTGAAGGAAAGGAGAATGCTGCAGATCCCTTTACTAAGGCGATTGGATCAAAGGAGTTTGATAAGCACAAGTGGAAGATAGAATTGAAGTTCATGATCGATTGGGTCTAGGT
>JANVCQ010000005.1:10451797-10473790 GCA_025531925.1 Erythroxylum plowmanianum
ATACGAAATTAATTATCTTATTATTATTATTATTATAAATTTTGTAATAATAATAATAAATATGATATGAAAATATGATATGAAAAAATGGTATTATATTATCTTTCATTCCCAATAATGCAACAAACCAAACAACATTATTGGTATTAATACAGAAACCCAAGTTACAAACCAAACATCATTTTTATTTTTTATACCCATTCCCATTCCCTTCTGCTATTATACCCATATCCATACCCAACCCTGTGCTCAAACCAAACGCCCCCTAACTTTGTCAGTGCTCTACCAAGTCTTTAATTTTATTGTGGGTTATACCATGTGGCACTATAGGCCCTAATTATTTAAAATTAATTCTTAAAATTATTAACTTAGTATTACTAAATTTAGTTTAACTTAACTTAACTTAAATTAATTAATGTAATTAATCATTTTAAATATTAATTAACTTAGCTAAATAACTACAAATCTAAAATCCCTAAATTTCCATCCCTTTACCTTTGTTGCTTACCCTCGCCATTGTTTAT
This sequence comes from Erythroxylum plowmanianum, assembly GCA_025531925.1. Taxonomy (NCBI): domain Eukaryota; kingdom Viridiplantae; phylum Streptophyta; class Magnoliopsida; order Malpighiales; family Erythroxylaceae; genus Erythroxylum; species Erythroxylum plowmanianum. The sequence goes on from JANVCQ010000005.1 coordinate 10,452,322, forward strand.
AACTTGCTTAGTTTATGATACAATCTATTTAACGTTTTATTTGTAACTTCGTTACGTTCAAGTAATCATTTATTCTTTCCATTCACTTCTTTAAACAATTTCAATGTCTCTAAGCTAGTATCATCAAGTTTCTCTTTTCATATCCTTATCATCTCAATAGCCAAATCAACAAAAGCAATAACCTATTTAACAACATACATAAAATCATGATCCCTAGTTGTAAACTAGAGATCGAGAATCCTATGGAATCACCAAGCCTTTACATTGCATAAAAAATGTAACAAATAGTAGGATGCCATTCTTACTTAGCTACCAATGCCTTCTCAAATTTCTCTTTTTGGACATTTTGCAATTGAACAAGAAGTGTAGATATACTCTTATAGCTCTACTACAAGTCATGTAATTGATTATGTGATTCTTTAATTTTTTATTTATAATGAACCACTTTTTCTCAAGCATATTGTTTTCCGCTTTAAGAGTGGTGTCATGTTGCTTTAAGGTTTCATAAAGAACCTCACTTTAAGGTTTCATAAAGAACCTCGTCCTCTTTGGACTTTTCTTCAATCGCCAATAAATGCTACTTCATATTTTCATAAAGGGAAGCAACAATGCAGCTAGGAAAATGAAACAAAGTTGTAAAAAATGGAACTTCGAAAGCTACAAATGATAATGAGTATGAGCAGCAAAAGTGAGGGGGTGGAAATTTAGGGATTTTAGACTTGAGTTTTTTAAAATTTTTAACGGTTCAGTATAATGCTTTAGCATTCTTTAATTAGCTAGTTGTTATTAGTTGTTTGATTTTGGATTATTTAATTTAGATTTTCATGTGATTAGGTGGTTCTAGCAATTCTCATATCCGTTTATTGTGACCCCCTTTTGTGATTTAGTATCCATCTTGCTTCTTTTGCTTCTCTTCCTTGATTATTATCAAAGTCATTTAGGGGCTTGCTAGGTATGTCTTCTTTAGCTTGTATTGGGCTTTAGGACAGGAGTGGTGGCTTTAAACTCTAATGAGAGTCCAAGGGTTAGTCCCTCAATTAGTTTTGGGTAAAGAAGAAAAGATGTTGACATATTACAAATAGGTTATTAAAATATCGAGTCCCTTATGGAGAAGTATTTGGAATTGGTGGAAACTTTAGACAAGTATAAGATTCATATATTATGCATTCAGGAGATAAGGTTGATGCTAAAACAAAAGAGATTAATGGGTTTAATCTTTGGTATTTAGGGGGCAAGATATGAAAGAATGGAATAGGTATTTTGGTTGCTAAGGAACTCATAAAACCTATTGTGGGGGGTAAAAAGGACTAGTGATAGGAATTTGTTTTAAATATTGTAGTGAAGGGGGCTATTATAAATGTGGTGTGTGCTTATGCACCTCAAATAGGGATGGACAGACAACTTAAACACCATAATTAGGAAGAACTAGATCAAGTGATTTAGCAAATACCCCCTAACGAGGGAGTTATTCTAGGAGGTGACTTTAATGATCATATAGGAGCAACCTTGGAAGGTTGCTCAAGAATTCATAGAGGTTTCAGGTATGATGAAAGGCATGTTAGTGGTATCATTTAAGGTGGTAATAGCCAACTCATTTATCAAGAAAAACAAGGAGCACCTGATGACTTTTAAGAACAAAACCACAAAGACCTAAATTGATTACTTCTACATAAAGTGAAGTGATCAATCTAGCTACAATGATTGTAAGGTGATACCTAGTACTTGCATATCAACTCAACATAGATTGTTAATTTTGGATCTTTTTATTTAAAGAAAGAAGAGGTGTACAAAATCATATGGTGGAATTTGAAAGGAGATATGGTGAAATAATTTAGGGATAGAGTAATTTATGGAGAAGAATGAAATTTAGTTGGAGATGCTAACCAGATGTGGGAGCGAGTCACAAATCTTATAAGAAATACAACTTTAAAGACCTTAGGTGTAAGAGGGAAAAATGGAGGCTTAAGAAGAATTGGAGGGAGCTAATCAAGATTGATATGACAATGTTAGAACTTACCAAAGACGTGACCTTCAATTGAAAACTTTGGCATATTAGGATTCAAATGAAAGATCCATCATAAAGAGATCCTTGTAGTTTCCATAAGTCCTTTTACTCTTTCCTCTTGTAGTTTGCCTAAACTTATAAATAGGCAGTACTTACCTCTTAGGAATTTAGCCTAAGCCTTTTTTACCTACCTAGTTTGATTTAGTTCTTTTATTTTTATCATCATTATCATCATCATCATCTTCTTCATTATTACTATAATTAATATTATTATTATGATCATCATCATCATAATCATCATCATCATCATTATTATCATCGTCATCATTATCTTCTTCTTATTTTATTTATTTATTTATATTATTATTTATTTATTTTTATTTTTATTATTATTATCATTATCATTATCATTATCATCATCATCATCATCATCATCATCATCATCACCATCATCACCATTATCATTATTATTATTATTATTATCATTATCATTATTATTATTATTATTATTATTATTATTATTTCATTACATTTTTTATTTATATATTTTTTCTCTTCATATGAGTTATTTGGAAACAGTCTCTCTACTAATTACGGATAAGATTACCTACTATTGAACCACCACAGACACCCCCCCAACCCCACACATTAGTGAAATTTCTATTGGGTGTTATTGTTGTATATTTGATGTTTTTTTACCCAATTTAATTAATAATTAATACAATTAAGTATGTTAATTAATTTAGGTTAAGTTAAAATAAACTAAATAATACTAACTTAATAATTTTTAAATTAATTTTAAATAATTAGATCCTATTATGCCACGTAAGCATCACATGACACAATAGGACCCACAATAGGGTTTAATTTACATCCTGTGAAACATTAAAGTTTAACTTATGATGAGAAGCAAACATTAGGGTCATTGTTGCCCTTTTTGTCTTATTTTTTATTATTTAAGAATAAAACCATAGTTATGTTTTTTTAAGGATTATTAAACAAACTCTATGTTGCTTTAACCTAAATATGTTTTATCTTAAATTAATAGGTCCTAGTTAAGTAAATTTATATGATTTGAATGAATAAACTCACAATCATATGAATTTATAGGTAAGGTTAAGAATACTATATTAGAAAGACTTTGATAAACGGTTGTCATCTAATATATCTAGGAGTCACATGTAATATGATTAATAATAATGTTATTTATGTTATTTAAATTTAGTTGGTTTATTGAGCAAACTCACAATCAACTAAATTTGAATAGGATACTAGTCCACTAGAGAATTATTTGAAAATTTCTTTAACTTAATAGTAAGGGTTACTATTTTGTTTAGAAATAATGAGAGTAACCAAATATCTGTTAAAGTCTTGATGTTGTCAAATAAAGCAATTCTTTCTCTTTTAAGCCTTTTTGGTTATTAAATAAAATGAGTAGTAATTTGTCCCTAAGAAGCATTATGAATACTAACAAGCTCACTGAACCTAACTTCTTGGACTCGTTTTACAACTTGAGAATTATTCTTAAGCAAAAAAAGAAATTATCCTAAACCCTAGTTCAGATGCAACTGAGAAGTATAGGAGATCAATGTCATATTGATGATGTTGAACAAGTTCTATGTATAATGTTGGTATATCTAATAAACTTTAGGGGCAGTATAAGAACATGGATGCTCATCCTGTAATTTTGCATTTTAAGGATGGGGTAAAGGGCAAGCAAGAAATCCCCTAAACATGTTCTTGGATCTTACCGACATGCTAATTAGAAGGCCCTTTGTTATCAATAAGAAGGAAGAGCGAGATGTGGCATTACTAGTGCCAACTAGAATGGAATAGGAGGACTGATAATACCACATTCCCCTTTAAATTAATTTGAAAGATATCAGACTTCTAGAGCATTATATCACTATAAGCTAGTAGAAGGATCTTTATTAAAGTTACACATATTAAAGATGATTAGCTATATTGAAAAATTAAGCTAATTAGGCTTTTCCATGGACTATGAGTTGAACACTAATTTGATGCTGGAGTCACTTCTAAACTTTTCACAATTCATTATGAACTTTCATATGAACTAAAATGATATTTCATTCTCTAAACTACTAAATATGCCTAAAATTGTAAAAGTGCTGCCTTAACAAGGTGTTATATATTCTTCTATGAGCAAGAAAAAGGGGTTATAAAAAGCATAAGAACAAGAAACATAAGACTTCTACTAAAGTAGAAAACCAAACGATGATGTTAAGAAGAAGAAAAGCATTAAAGGCACATGTTTTTATTTTTTTTGGTTGATGGACACTAGAAGAGAAATTACAAAGCGTATCTTACTAGCTTGAAATATAAAAAGCTTAAAGAAGCTACATCTACAAATATGTTTTTGATTGAGATTAATCTTTCTACTTATGTTCCATGTTATTGAGTACTAGAAAATGGATATGGTTTCTATATTTGTAATAACAATCATATGTCAACAAGGAATAGATCATCAAGGAAAAGCAAAATAGACCTGTGAGTTAGCAATGGAATAAGGGTTGCTACATTGTTTAAAGGAACTTATAGTTTTTCTTGTCCTTGTAACCTTGTATTAGAACTAGATAGTTGCTAATATGTTTTAGTTGTTATAGGAAACATAATTTAAATAGATTTGTCTTTATTATTAAGAATAGGAAACATAATTTAAATGGATTTGTCTTTATTATTAAGAATAGGAAACATAATTTAAATGGATTTGTCTTTATTATTAAGAATAGAGATAGCAAGTTCAAAAGTATCTAAACTTTTAGAATATTTTCAATCTAGTGTGTAAACTTTTGAATTTTTAATTTAATAATTAACCTCTAAAACTTGTGCAACTCAATTCAAAACATTGTCGCTGTTAGTTTTTGGCTGATGTGGTATGTCCATTAAATGCCACATAGGTGTCCATTTGTTATCCACATCACCAAACAACCAACAGAGCCAACATTTTGACTTAAGTTTTATTGATTTCAAAAGATTATTTACTAAATTGAAAATTTTAAAAGGTTAGGCACTAAAATAAAAAAGTCCTAGAAAATTAGACACTTTTGATTTTCTTATTCCTTAAGAATAAAAGTTATTATGCTACACATATTGTTTCCTAAATCTTTCATTTAGAGCATTGTTTTGACATATTCATTCTTGGCATACTGTTTCTTTTTAAGTGAGGAGTGTGACTGAGAAGGATAAAAAAACATTTCAGAAAGGAAGAGAGGCACATATCCATAAACATCTAGTAGGCATTGTATTTGTCAATAACATTGTTCTCGGATTATGAGTTTTCATGGGACAACAACATATAGACCTATATATTAAACTTCTCCAGAGCTGTAAATTTTAACAAACCCATTATTTTTTCTTTACTTTTAAAATTAATCAACTTTTGATTCTCCATGCGGGAACCTTTCGGACCTATTTTAGAGCCATTAACACCCAAATTGTTCATATCCAGAATGGGAATTTGGGTAATGCACTAGTAACTCTTGTTCCAAGCTTGAAATTGTTTTAAGGCTCTTGTTTCTCGCACCTTGCTCCGAGCTACTTTCTTTTGATAAGGTCTTTGGTTTAGATTTGAACCATATAAGCATTGATTTGTTTGCAATCGTTTGTGCTTGTGATTTTTGTATACATTTATGGTGGTTTTTAATTTGAAACTTAATATTTGTTACTCTACTTTTTTCTTTGATATTGGAAATTAGAGGTTTATTTTTATCTTTTTATACATAAAGTAAAACCATTTCGAAAATTGGATGGTGTGGCTTTTATTTATCTCCTTTGATTATTTCCTTTCTTCCTTTTTGTTGTTGATATTTATTTCCTAGTGTTGTTATTAGTCTAGATTATTTGGTTTATTTTTTAATTACTTTAGTAGTTCCTTTTGTGGCTTATTGCTAGTCTATCCTTTTTATCTGGATTTATAAGTTTCATTCCATTGTTATTTTTCTTAGCTTATGTTGGGTGTTTAGGGTAAGAGTGGTGGCTTTAAATTATGATGATAAAGTAAGGTCTAGTCTTTTGGGGAGTTTTGGGTCTGAGAGAAGAGAAAATGTAATAGATTATGGATAGGTTCCTAGAATATGAAGACTCTTATAGAAAATTCATTAGAATTAGTAGAGATTTTAGACAAATATAAGATTCGTATAACATACATTTAGGAAACAAATAAGGGGATAAAACAAAAGAGGTCAAAGGGTTTAAACTTTAGTATTCAAGGTGTTGGAGGCGACATAATAGTGTAGGAATATTGGTTGTAAAGGAACTTATGCATTATGTTGTTGGTATAAAGAGGGGTAATGATAGTATTTTGTCCCTAAAGATTATGGTGAAAGATGTTGTTTCCAATATGGTGGATGCTTATGCACCCCAAGTAGGGTTAGAAGAGCAGTTTAAGCGCCAATTTTAAGAAGTGTTAGATAAAGTGATTTAATAAATTGCCCCTAACGAGAAAGTCATTATAGGAGGATACCTATATATATATATATATATATATATATCCAACTAATTTTTTTTAAAAGCACTAAATGACTTTTAGGAGCATAAATATGAAGATTCAAATTGATGACTTCCTCGTAAGGTGGAGCAATAGACCTATTTGTAAAGGTGATATGTAATGCAGTCTTATCAACTCAGTACAAATTCTTGGCTATAAATCTTATAATCAAAGGATAGAGAAAGAAGAGAAGACCTAAAAAATGTATTAAAGTTAGATGGTGGAATCTAAAAGGGGATATTATGGAACAACTTAGGGATGGAGAAATGTCTAGAGAAGAATGGAAACTAGAAGGAGATATTAAATAGATGTGGGAGAGAGTAGCAACTCTTTTAAAGAATGCACATAAGAGATCTTGGGAGTTTTTAAAAAGCCTAGGGGCGATAAGATGGAGACTTAGTGGTGGAATGAAGATGTATTAGAAAAGGTAAAAATCAAGAATGTTGCCTATAAAGCTCTAATGGATAGCAATATATAGAGTAATTACTAGTAAAATTTATAAATTGACAAAGAAAGAATCGAAGAAGATAGTCTTAAAAGACAAAAGTAGAGCTTACAAGAAATTATATCAATAATGGAAAACATAGAGAAAAAGATATATTTAAATTGATGATAATTAGGGAACAAAAAGAAAGAGACTTGGATCGATTTCCTTGTACAAAGGATGAAGCAGGAAAGGTGCTTGTGGATGAAAATGAAATTAAAAGAAGATGAAAGAGATACTTTTATAGCCTTTTTAATGAAGGTGGAGATGACAAAATCTCCTTGGGCAATGTTATCATGTCCGAGAAATGTTATAACTTCACTTATTGCCAACATATCACTACAGAAGAAGTTAAAGGAGCTTTGAGGGAGATGAAGAGTGGAAGTGTAGAAAGACCTGATTAGCTATCCATAGAGGTGTGGAAGAGCCTAGGAGAAGAGGGTCTCACTTGGTTAACCAAGCTTTTTAATGTGATCGTTAAGTCTACCAAAAATGTCGAATGAATGGAGACTAGTACACTAATTCCTCTATATAAGAATAAAAGGGACATCTAAAGCTGTAATAGTTATAGAGGCATTAATTAAACTACTCAATCACAACATGAAATTATAGGAGAGAGTGATTAAGAAGAGAGTGAGAAAGGTACACGACAGAAGTTATACACCTCCTTAAAAGACTAATGGAATATTACAGGTAAAGACAACGGTACCTACACATAGTTTTCATTAACTTCTAGAAAAGGCGTATGATATAGTACCCAGGAAAGTCTTGTGGAGGTATTTAGAAATTAAGGGACTTCTTATGACGTATATATAGGTTATTAAAGATATGTATAAAGGAGTTAACACTAAAGTAAGAACGACAAGAGGAGATATAAAGCATTTATTTGTCGATATCAAGCTACCACCAAGGATCCTTATTAAGCCCCTTCTTGTTTGCAATAATAATGGATGAGCTCACTAAGAATATCCAAGAGGTCGTGCCTTGGTGTATGTTGTTTGTTGATGACATTATTTTAATGGATGAAACAAAAGAGGGTGTCAATGTCATGTTAGAACTTTGGAGGGATACATTAGAGTCGAAGGACATTAAATTAAGCATGACTAAAAATGAGTACTTAAAGTGAAAGGCCATATGGTGTTATCTGATATGAAGATAAAGATTGAATCAAAAGTTATATCACAAAAAAATTATTTTAAGTATCTTAGATCCATCATCCAAAGTAATAGTGAGATAGATAAAGATATAGTTCACTGTATCAAATTAAGGTGGCTTAAATAGAGGGGTGCATCAAAAGTTTTATATAACAAGAAGATACCACTCAAGTTAAAAGATAAAATATATTATTGGCTATGTAACCTTATAAGAAGAGATAAAATTAGGAATATAGTGGGAAGAGATAAATTAAGAGTAGTAAGACACATATAATTGATTGAGGTAATGAATACTTCAACTATAAGTTTCTTGGTTACTTAAAAGAGAATGAGATTCTATCACGATAGACTCCATATGAAACTCCAAAATATAATAGAGTATTTGAGAGTAGAAATTGTACTTTATTAGATATGGCACATTTTATAATGAATTATATAGTCCTTCCTATCTCCTTTTGAGGATATGCCCTTGAAAATGCTACTTACCTTTTAAATAAAGTTAGTAAGACACTATACAAGATATAGACAGTTAATAGGCTAAAGTTATCAAACCTAAATATTTGGAGATGTGATGATTAAGTGAAGCTTGCACCATTTGATAAACTTTAAGCTAAGTCAAATAAATACAAATTTATGAGGTATTCAAAAGAGAATATAAATTATCAATTTTACCATCCTCTTGAATAAAAGGTGTTTATTTCAAGATATACTAAATTGTTAATAAGAAAATGAAATTAGTGAAGTAAGACAAAACTTAGAGAAGTTCAAGATCTACAAAGGCATATACAGATGAAATAGGAATGTTAAGTTGATACATATGATGTAAAAATAAGGGTTCAAAAGATAAATAGTCTATAATGTACTAATAAGATACTTCAACCTACTGTTAGATTAGATCAACATATCTAAAAGGGAAAAGATAATGCATTACTAACGGATGAAGGAAGTAATGTTTCATTGATTCTTTCAAATGGCATGAAGCTATAAGATCTAAAATGAAATCTAGGTATACTAACTAAATGTGGGCTTTGATAAATACTCTCAATGGTATTGCATTTATTGGCTACAAGTGGATTTTTAAGAGAAAAATTGACATGGATGGTAATATACACACATATAAAATAAAACTAATGGCTAAATATTATAAACAAAAACAAGGAGTTGATTTTGATCAAATTTTTTCACCATTATATATTCTTAATTTCATAAGGATCTATAGTTATATATCATATTATGAAATTTGGAAGATAGATGTCAAAACAAAATTTCTCAATGAAAATTTAAATGAGGATATATGGTACAATCTGAAGTTTTTGAATCCAAGAAGTTCCCTAATCAAGTATACAAGTTGCAAAAGTCTATTCATGGACTTAAACAAGTGTCACAAAGTTGGAACCTCTGTTTTAAATAGACAATCAAAGACTTTGGTTTTATTAACAATTTGAATAAACCATGTGTTTATAAACTTAATAAGAGTGCAGTTATCTTCCTAGTGTTATATGTGGAGACATATTTTTAATTGAAAAAATATAATAATTATTTAATCTATAAAGATCTAGTTATCTAAGAACTTTTCCATGAAAGATATGAGAGACGCATGCTACATTTTAGGAATAAAGATCTATACAAATAGATTAAAAAGGTTGTTTAACTTATCTTAATCTACCTATATAGATAAAGTGCTAAAAAAATTAACATGGAGAATTTTAAAGAGGTATTCTTAATTATGTTCCATGTGATTTCTCTACTACAAATTACAAGTCCAAAGATACAGATACAAAGAAATAAAATAGATTGTGTTCTATATGCTTCAGCCTTTGAATCAATCATTTATGTCATACTATATAGTAAACCAAATGTCCCTTACGCTTGGAGCATAATAAGCAAATTTGAAGTCAATCTTGGTGATAGTCTTTATATGGTTGTAAAAAAAACATATTAAAGTACTTAAAAAGAACTAAAGATATTTTTATGGTCTACAGAGGGGTTAAACTAAGATTTCATGGGTATTTAAATGTAATTTTTAGTCTAATCCAAATGATAACAAATCACTTGATTATGGAGTTTCACTTAATCAAAGAGATAGTGGAGCTAAAAGGCATTGCATTAGAGCTAATTCTCATCAAGGAGAGGAGAATTATGCAGTTCATTTATCTAAGTTATTGTATTAAGAGTTGTGATTGACATATATATATGATATTTCATACATAGGTGTTTAACTTTAGTGTAGGTGAGCAATTGTTAATTTATTCCTTTAAAACTAATTGGCTCGTTAAAATTTAATAACATATGATATCATTATTTTAATTAAAAATAATTGCTGGTTGGTGCATGTTGCAATACTAAGAAGAGCTATCAAGGAGATGGACTGAATCATGAAAATGTTTCTATGGTCTGGTTAATTGGGAAAGTCAAAGAAGGAAAAAATAAAGTGGAGAGAAGTCACCATACCTAAAAAACATAAAGGACTTGGGATTATCTCTATAACTAATATGCAGAGAGTTCGAATAAGCAACAGATTATAGAGGCTATACACAAATAGGAAGGCTCTATGGATAAAATGGTTACATCAATACTATTTCAAAATTTTGGACTTTTGGTAAGTAGATTTCACCTCAGTTGGCACTCCTATTCTTAAACAAATAATGAAGACGAGGGAGCTCCTATATCCCTACATCAAGCATCGAACTGGAAATGGTGAAAGAACTTGGTTATGGTTCAACAATTGGTTAGATATCAGTATAATCATACAGCTCCCTCTTCTTCAACAACTAAGAAACCGATTACCAACATACCTTAAGGTCTCCTCTCTTATCATAAATAGGGAGTGGTAGGGTGAGTTCCGAGGCTTTTCCACCTTATCGCCAAATCTTCCCCTACTGATGTCAACAAATTGCGAGGATTCAGTTTTATGGATGTTGAACGATAACCATATCTTCACCAATCAATCATTCTTCCAACTATTTCACAACAATCACTCATTAGTCCTATGGTCTAATTTACTTTGGAGAAACACCATCATCACAAAGGCCTCTTTTATCACCAAGTTAACGATCAAGAATCTTCTCCAAACCTTGAGCCAATGGTATGGAAATGTAAGGAATACGACATGTGTTCTTTGTAATGAAGCAATGGAGGATAGAGACCATATGTTCTTCCCTTGCAGCTATACCAAAGTGACTTGGAGCCATATACGTGTGTTACCTCTAGGTAATTGTTGATATACTTAGGAACATGCTTTGCAATGCTTCATTTGTAACTCTAAGACTTGGAAAACAAATACAACCCTTTATAAAGTTGCCTTCACACTAACCATCTACACAATTTGGAAGGAGTGAAATAATTGTCGATTCATAGATACGAAGGCAGACAAATACTTACTTGCCAACTGGATCATAAATTTAATACACAAAAACATCTTGGCTAAGCAATTGTAGCTCACTCTATCGTCCAATATGCAGTACTGATGGCTTTTTTAACTTACCCTGACTCGTTGGGCTTCTCTTCTTAACTTCATTTAATTTTTTAAGATGTAGATTGTAGCGCCCCCTTACCCAAGGTACACACCGGGACGCCTGGAGATCATTATGGTACATAACCTACGATAAGGGCGAGCTACGTTCAATCATTACAATCACTTCACATGGTATCATATCAATATTCACTTATAAAGCATCGATAAAAAAAACCACAATACTTTAAAACCAACTTTTTTCTCATTTCACTTCACAAAATCGAAAGTCTACATTGTGTCTTTCAACATTTTCTATATGTACATCAACAAAACCTAATAACAAAAGTACTACATGAAAGAGGGAAAATATACACAATCTAACTAATCTGTCCAAAAATTTCAACTGATCGACCTTTGAACCATGACTTCTCTTGCCAATCACAATCTACACGGCTGGTAGAGTCTCTCAGTAGCTAGAGTCGTCTCTCAGTCCTGAAAAGACAACGTTACAATTTTGGTAAATTTTGCAAACTCAACGAGGTAACTATCATCGATGATTCACTCAATTCATGCATCACAACAATTCACAGAACATATAATCACATAGTGCACTTTATATAAATTTCACATTTTCACTTAAGCATAGGCATTTCATTTCAAAAAATATACTTAACAATGTGCATATGAGGTGCTCATGAGATATTTTCCAATTATTACACTGTTGTGATCGAGTCTCTGAACTGTCTTGTATCCATTTTGGATATCGGACTCATTAATAACTGTCCCTTATCCGCTTGGGGGATACATGGCTCATTTTGCATAATGAGCCTTAGGCTCTTCATCACTTTTAAGCTCGAGGCTCATTTTCAATCGTTGAGATTTTAGTTTTGATCAGTGGCTACTCTGGTCACAACTACCATTATCTGATTATGCATTCATGTATGGACTGCATGTACCACAATCACTCACATTATAAAGCACTTAGGTCTTCACATTCACATTCAAGTAGTACTTCAATATCTCAATCTACAATCACATTCATCAGACCTTCTATTCGAAATCCACAATTAAACACATTCAATTATCGTTCAAAACATAATTTAAGCAAACAAGTAATCAAGTGAGACCATCTAGGTTACTCACAAGTTGCTCCCGAAGCTACTGCCTCGAAATCTCGGCAACGTCTGGAGGTTGACATTCCAGTTGCTCCTCTATTATAAATAATATACACAATATCACAATTTGCACAATCATAAGTATTCAATAATGCACATGTATTAAATGAATTATGTACAATACATGTTCATGATAATGCCGGGTATTTATCCATCAATTTTATCACAAAATCAATCTCATATGAAAGCTCATATAACTATAATTTATACTAAATTTATGCCTCACTAAACCATTAAAATCTCTATTCCTTCTCATTGACTCACTTCAGAATTTTTTTCCAAGTCACACTTTCGGGTCTACTGTTCATATTCAATTAGAAAGTGAAATTGATATAATTTGGTTATGCTCTCTTCTAGAAAAGTGTTCCTCTATGTCTTATCTTTCCATTGACACCAAAATCACTCAATTTAGTTTAGTAATTTGGAAGATATACCTCTAACAGTATCGGATTGTTCACATTCAATAATAATGTCCTATGTACAACTTCCATCCAAAAATTCAATATCTTAAAGAAAGAATCAAAATTTGTCTTCTTGAGACAATTTGTAGGCCTATGTCTCTTGTTTACTCCAAATAAAAATTCATCTTATTTGAAATCTTACAGATCAAGATATCATCAAAATATTGGAATAAGTTCAGTAAAATATCTAGTTCATGCTCTTCCAACTGATACCCTTACTTTGATTCAATCAATCTTTTTCAAATTAATACCAAAAGCTATAAATTTTTGTGAAGAGATAGAGAAATGTGTTAGAAATCTAATGCTTAAAAAATCAAGTCATTTGGAGGTCCGACAAAAAAAGTCATAGCCAAAAGAGTGAGAGGTATTTAGGTTTGGAGGAGAGCTGCGGAGTCGCGTTCGCGACTTCCGTCGCGATCCCAACTTTTGCTCGCCCGGTCAATGTCACGATCGCGATTCATCACGATCGCGACTTTCCTCTTATCTCTATTATTCTTCCGACCTATCTTGGTAAAATAGCGATAACTTTTACTATAAATATCGGATTAAGGCCGTTTAAAGACTGTTTTAAAGAGAACTTCTAGACTTACAATTTTTGTGAAGACCTCAAAAATATTTTTTACCTCTATAAGGGTCAAATTTTCAAATCAATGCAGTTGTCCCGAAAGTCCATCCTAAACAGCATCACAAATTTCTAAATATCATATCTCTCAACTCTAATGTCCAAAAATTTCATCCTTTATATCAATAGAAAGATAAAAGAAAGATCTACAACTTTCATGAAGACAATTTTGTAAAAATCTGCATAAATCAATACATTAAATTCACGGAAATTTCATATCAAAAACTCAACACTATTACTATTCATACCCAGAAAATTTCCAGATTTCATTCTATAAAATCGAACACTTCAAATTTTTATTTCTTGTTTTTCTACTCAATTTCAATCAACTCATTCACCATAAATTCATACTACTCCAAAATATACAAGCTTAGTCAAAATCTTCAAAATCATTAAAAAGTCAGATATCAGATATTCAACTCTGCATTTCACCATTCTATACATTTTCCTATATTTTCATTCTCTGCATCTTCTTAAATCTTTTCCATTAACTATCATTTATACATTCATTCCCATCTCAAACCATTATTTTACAACTACCCTTCAACTTAAACACCACATTTTTTATCATCTCTAAGAAACTCATCCACTCACTTATACACATGCATATATATAAACATGTACAGTGAAAAAACAGAGCATGACAGCATATCACTTTTTTCATATTACAATTTTTCTATACTAATCCCATACACCATTTCATTTCTATTTCAAACTCCGAAAATCATTTCTACATCACCTGATCACTAATAATCCATCAAATTTTAAATAATATTATATCTATATTTTCATCCCATTTTCACAGTAGCCATGTATATACACGAAAATTCCATGTTCACGCAAATGACAATAATTCATCAAATTTATTTTATAAATCTATAACTCTAAAGAATTTATTCAATACTTACTTGTTAAAAACTCCAAGATCTTCAACTATCGCAAAACCCTAAACTCCATACAATTCATGTACACCACTGTATAAATAACTAGCTTCGGTCTTTTTCTTAGGGAAAAAGAACAAACAACAAAGTGGAAGTGGTGTGGAAAAAAGAAGAACAAAGCTAACTTTTGAAAAGTATTTGATGAAAACTTTGTGTTTTGGAAGGAAATTTAAAAGAGGTGGCTACAAAGCAACACTTAAACATATAAATTATCCCCTTTTTACTCTCTGAAATCAAACTCACTCTCAAACAAAAAATACCAAAGTCATTTAACTAAATCAGTGACACTTGTCACTTTTATAATACCCAAGCTCTAACTTATTTTCTTCTTGACTAATTCCTTTAGTCTCATCTTTACAATCTAACTATCTCCAATCATCATTAATTCCTATTCTCTCTTTTTTTCCATAAATTTCCATAATTCTCTATAATTTCTTAAAATAAATCCTAAAATCACCAAAATTCAAAAATATCACAATTTCACTAACCTATAAAATTTTCAATGTAAAAACATTCCTAATTCTCAAAAATACACAAATCAATCCAATTATACCCAGAATTATTCATGAATGCATATACAATTATTTTCATGTGCAGATAAATTCATTATTCATGTATATGTGTATGACATATTATGCATGAGCATGAAGAAGCATTTCTAAACCTCTCATAAATCACTCATATTTGCTATTTTAACCTTCCCACAGGTAATGTGATATTACATAGATGATTCTAACTGGTGTGAACTCATTGTAATGTAAGTAATAGTTTCAACTATAGTAATATACAGTTTTTAATTTAAAAAATATAATGAGATTATAATTATGATGATCAATTTATATTTATGTATTATTTCCAAATTATTATTAGTTATAGTTTCATCAAGACAAAATATTAATGGAACGATAGTACTAGAAGATGTCAAGTTTCTTTATTATGAAAAAAGTAATTGATCTCATAAATTAAGTGTGAAGATACTTAAAAAACTATATGTGGATAGTTAATAGAAAATAATTTCACTAAGTTGACTTAATTATAAAGACCCCGAATGAAACAATACTTATGTGTTTGGAGATTTCCTCATAATGACAATTGTATAATTGATACTTAGACTTCAGACTACCAAGATATCTCATATATTAATTACTATATTTTGACCTATTTTAATCAAAGTAACTTAGTGGATAGTACTAGAATAGAATATGAATTGTATAAAAATAGTTAAGTAAGTCAATAAAGAAATTATCATCTTAAAGTAGTTAGGGAGAATATTCCACTGTTCTTGATTAGTAATAATTTAAGGAATGTTTTAACTAGAGTAAAATAAGATTTAAAAATAAATTTTTTATTTATCAATTATAAATCGATTACTAGTTAGCAAGAATAAGTATGATTGAATTTAAATATAATATATTTAAGGATTAAATATATTATATTTAATCTTATTAAGATTAATGATCATTATTATTATTAAATTTGATTTTGATTTTAATTAATAATTTAATTTAAATTTAAACAAAATTTTAGAGTTTTTTTTTGGTAAAGAGAAAAATGATATCAGAAAGCTAGTATTTTTGTCCTTTTTAGATATAAAAATAGAGTTTTTTCTTCCCTTTATAGATAGCATTAAAGACTAAACACATGAATAGTTCGTAATAGACATCTCTAGAATAAAAGTTTTGCAAAATTTCGATGAAGGTATATTTCAACCCTTTAATTTATGATGATCTTCAACAAATTTGTCCTCCAACTAGAAACGATTTGGACATGCACAAAGAAACCTTTGCTTTAAATTTAGCGTGCCACTCGATCGTTTTCTTTTGCAGATAAAAATATAAGGGTGAAATGATTTTTCATGTCATTGTTGCAGATTGTAGCACTTCATGCCACATTTCCATCAATATAGTAATAAAAAATAAAATAGGGATAATGACTTTAGATAAGATATAAAATTAACCACTGCCCATTATTCAAAGACAAATAATATTTTTTAGTAATGAACATCAACAAGTGAGACAAGCCTAACGGATACAAATTAGGACAAGAGTCAACTTGTAAGTAATATATATATATATATAACGGGCCAAAGTTGATGGAGTAGGTTTCTGTGGGTAGAATGAAAATGACATTCCATTTCCATAATAATAATATTACACATTGACTGCCGAACTTCCATAACATGATGAAGCCAACTACGCCTATTCCTTAAGCCCAAGAAAAAGACAGAGAAAGGGAAAGGCCCTTAAGCTACTATTGCTACACATGTGCTTTGGGAAAACATAATTCACAAACAACCAGACATGAAAAAAGTTGACAGATACTGATCGTGTCGTTTCTTCTTCTTCTTCTTCTTCCACAACTGTATCTGTAATCATCGTCCATCACTTTTTGAATGGAATAGCTCTGATCACAACTTGGTGGTACAGAGCTGCCAGTGCTGCTCCAATGAATGGTCCCACCCAGAAAATCCACTGCCACATAATTAATGTTAAAAGAATTATATTAAATAAAATTAAAGATTTTCCCATTGTTGAATCAAGAACTACTTACGTGATCGTCCCAGGCACTGTCCTTGTTGAAAATGATTGCAGCACCGAGACTTCGAGCAGGATTGATACCTGTTCCGGTAATTGGGATGGTAGCCAAGTGAACTAAGAACACTGCGAACCCAATTGGTAAGGGTGCCAGAATCTGATGAACAGCAGATTACCACTTGTAAATAATCGCGACTTCAAACCAAAATTGTTCGTGTGTTTATGTTTTCAGAGAGACAAAGCTTACGGGAACATGGGAGTCTCTGGCACTGCGCTTAGCATCGGTGGCGGAGAAGACGGTGTAGACAAGAACAAAGGTGCCAACAATCTCGGCCCCGAGGCCGTCACCTTTGGTGTAACTACTGTTGACGGCGTTTGCGCCACCGCCCAAAAACTCGAACTGAGTCTTCCCTTCGAACCCTTTTACTACACCAGCTCCACAAATGGCACCAAGGCACTGCATCACCATGTAGAACAAAGCCCGTGTTAAGGACAATTTTCTCGCCAGGAACAGCCCGAATGTCACCGCCGGGTTTATGTGACCACCTGAAAGAACAGTACCATTAGTTCCGTAACATGTACAATTTGCCTAAACAGCTAACATCTTTTTCTCAAAGGAAAACATCCCACAACGTACAAAAGCAGCCTATATCTTATAAACAAGAATGATTCATAAGTGTTAGTTAAGGGTTTGGGTGGACCTGAAATGCCGGCGGTGCAGTAGACGAGAGCAAAGATCATGCCACCGAAAGCCCAAGCAATCCCTTGAATACCCACAGTGGAGCATTTCGTGCTGGACTTGGAAACACCCATGACTGTCAAGACAGTGATGTAGAGGAACAGAAAGGTGGCAATAAACTCGGCTATGCCAGCTCTGTAAAAGGACCAAGAAGTAAGTTCATCGGGCTCGAACAAGGGAGCAGGCGGTGGCTCTTTGTAATCCTTGTCATCTTGGGTCTGAGCCGCCGTGCCAATCGGCTGTCTCTCGGTGAACTTGTTGGCCCCCAATCTAACATCTTCCTCTTTGTTCTCCATATTGGGTTTGTGTTGCAGAGTGAGGATAAGTTGACTGGACACGTAGTAGCGAGCGTTGGATGTGTGATGAGAGGCGATGGCAAGTGGTGGTATAGTATACCGGTGGGTTTTATAGGAAAAGCCGAAAGGGGGTGGGGGTTCAGTTCAGTGAGCGTATTTAATTGAAAAATGGGAATCAACTTAGGCTGTGACCGACCAATCGAATCATTGTATTAGGATTGGTGGGATGGAAAGGACCAAACGACTAAATGTGGGATTACAACGACACCATGAAGGTGTGTTCCTGGTTGGCATAAATAGCAACCACACATGTGCCACCGCCCTTTCTCAATTATCAAGCGAAAAAAACAAAACGTTTCGACCAAATAACCCACATGGAGTTGAAGAGAACAATGATGCAACTTTTGATTGACTGTTTTGAATTTTGCCTACCTTGTCATTCATTTGTATGGAAATTGAGAACAAACCATCTCTCTCTGTAGGGAATAGTCAGCTACAGTGTAGCACGTGCATTCTATGCAGTTTCTGAGAACGCGTGGCAGACTGAGACTGTAGATAGGATACAGCAGCGTCATGTCCTGGAATAAATTGTTAATCAGTTCCTAATCTGCTGCATTAAATACCATTCATAAACTCGTTCCTCACGTCACAGCAACTTCTGCTCACATTTTCTATTTTCGAAATGAATGATAAATAAAACTTTTATTTGCGTTGGAAAGTGGAATTTAAGAAAATATTATCCTCTGTCTTGATCTTGAGTAATACCTATTCCCCCTTATTTAATGGAAGAGTTTAGGTTGCTGAATAAACAATGTACAGATCATCCATATCCCTAACGTAATCACAAGATAATTAGATAAAAATAAATAAATGTACGACGCCGGCTCATGACATGTGTCGCTTATCTTACACCAACATTATTTTTTTTATATATAGGCCTAAGTTAATTGCTTACAGTGGGTGGGCAGAGCCAATAATGATTATCTCAGCATGACGAATAGGAGCTGTTTTTGAAAGAAAATGTGGTTATAATAATGTGGAGATAACATTAGAAAAACTGTGCATTACGTTATTTGCCTTGTCAACATTTGAAATGTTAGGTAAAATGTATCTTATCTTAATATTATATGTTTCTCTATTTTAGTTGATCAGTTTCAATTATATTTTTTATCAATTTTAAATTACAGATTTTATAATTTTCAAAGAAGATTGTCAGCCTATAATTTATTGTCTCAATTTTTAAGTTTTGTTATTCCAAAAATACTATATATATATGTATATCTGTAAACACATGGTAATCATATTTTGGCAATCTATAAGCTATTGTTTGAGTTAGCTTAGCCACATTTAAACTAGGCCAGGCTCGTACGAATAAGTTTAAATCACAAGGCAATATATTTATGACAGAGAGAAATGAACAGAGTTTAAGGCCCTAATCCATGAATAACACTTGTCCATCACATGACGTTTGTACATTGTACTTCTAAAAGAACAAAAAGAGCGAGCTTGAAAAAGGAGAGGAAAGAGTAATTGTTTTGCAACCGCCCGTTCAATATGAACCATAAGCCATTACCTCTGCAGTTTTTAACAACGTTGTCGTTGTCTTTTAGTACAGTTGTGTACTAATCGTTTGATTTTAATGTCACCTTTAACAAAGCCGACTTGGCATAACTGATAATTTTTTTGAAACAGAGGATCTCGCAATCATCACCTTTTAGATGCACAATGTATAAACATCCGGATTAACGTAATAGTCTGCAAATTACGTCAAACGGATACTCCACACTAGGCAAGCCATATACGACAGGCTCGATCAAGATAACGTAAATAGAAGGAATCGAACACAACCTTTTGACCACATGTCCCTCCACTCCACCAACTCGGCTACCCCCTAAGGGGCGACATAAGTGAGATGTCAGATGTAAATCAATTTCTATGTTAGATTATAATTAAATTAAGTTAATTGTTTTTTGAGAAATTAAAAAATCATTCATCGTAAAAGAGAAGTTACAAAATAGGGGGAGGATCTCTCCCACGTGAGAGAAACTCTCTTAAAACACTAGTTTCAGTCAAATACAAAAACAACAAGGTATCCAATCCAACATTTAACGGCACTTCGTAGACAATTAAGGTAAGACTAACTTGCCCTTTCTCAAACCTTTGCATCATTTCTCGATTAGAGAGGGTGAAGTCGACTCTGGAGGCTAGGCGATCAATGGTTCCGGCACTACTCTCACTCAGGTCTTCGTGCAAGAAGCTCGACACAGGTATCAAACTCAACAATCGAACTTTATAATCATTTAAGGCATGGCTAATCTGAGTTCATCTCATCAAGATTTGTTTTTTCTTAAAGAATTTCAAAGGCTAGCCAGAGAGGGAGATCGGAGAGAAGATCTCATCCACGAAAAAAGTACCTGGTTCAAAGATTTTGAAAGCTTCCTTTCTTATTTCTTGAATCCTCCACTGATTAAACACTAATTCGTTGATGACAGGGTTGGATGGATAACATAGATCTTCAAGCAATGCTTAACCCAAAAAGGAGAAGATTTTAGTAATTCCAAGTGAGTCCAGATCTGAACAAACCTCATTTATTCCTTAGAGATCGTGAAAGAATAATCTGCTTATTTAATACATGAGAAATGTTGTGAAAAACTATTTTTGGATTTCATTTCTGCATGTATGAACTGAGTAATAAGAACTTATGAGAGATCAGATAGGGCTAGGGCTATATTCTTCATATAAGGGTCATTCTCCTGCTACAGTGTAGGTTTAACTAATTGATGATCAGTTGCTCCCTTATGATAGCAGTAGTGAGTTTTATAAGAGGTATTAGAGAGGTAGATTTGTCTTTAAACCTTCTACTATTCCTCTCATTCCAGATTACTTAAAAACATGTAGCCACCGAGAGTAACATAATAGCCCTATCACATTTAGAAATATTAGGTAATTCCTGTAAGATATCTGTGAGTCTGCAATAGATAAAACCAGGGGCACATAGTGTGGGATCCGGGCATTGCGTGGGAGAGCCCTCCGGGTATACACCACTTCAGGGGGCCCACGGTCCCCCTGAGGTGATGCATCCCGGAGGGGGGGGCCC
>JANVCQ010000005.1:10491738-10516047 GCA_025531925.1 Erythroxylum plowmanianum
TATTTATCAATGTAACATAAATCATGGTCATAATATATGTTTGCATTGATTAAATCCACACAATTAAAATAAATAAGAAATAATTAAAAAAATAAAATTAAAAACACCCTATATATAATCTTTGAGAGAGATGGTTGTTGCTGTCCAAAAAAATTCTCGAAGGTCTACCTCCTCTACTGCTGCCGTTGATTCCACCTTTTGTTCATGCAAAACCGTGAAGCTCTCTTTGCTACTGCAGGTATCTCCCTCTTTTGTTACTGTTCATTGACATCACAAATAAAGTTTGTGTCACCTTATTCATGCACGTCCCTTCTCTACTGTTTGCTCCTTCTCTTCACGTTTTTTAAAGCTCCAACAGCAAACCAACAACGCACCTCTCCAACTGCTTCTACGTTGCCACCACCTTCTTCAACTCCACCAGGTGCTGCTGCGTTTGTTCTCTATGTGCAGTGTTTTTCCAGCTGTTGCGTTCCTTGTTTGTGCGCCAGCTTCTTCAACTCTCTAGCCACCAGCTGCTTCGTTGCCTTCACACCACCAACTGCTAACGTTACTCTCCTTCAACTCACCAGCTGCTAACGTGTGGATTCTCCAACTGCTAACATTGTTATTCCCTCTTGCTTCAACAGCTCTCTTCCTCCCTTCAGCTCAACGTGTGTGTTCTCCACAGCTAACGTTTTTAATCTCCAGCTCACCAGCTCAACGTTTTTTGCTTCTACGTCCTCCTTATTCACAACAGTTACGTTGTTTAATCTCCACCAGCTAACGTGTAAGTGTAGAGTATCGTCAATGGTGGTGTAACGTCAGTGGAGAGGAGTGTCCCAGCTACGTGCTTTTCATTTCTTTTTTTAGACCCCCAACTGCCATCTTCTTTCACCCCCATAATCATGTTTAATCAGTCTCCTCAAGCCGCCAGTCGATTGTTCTCAAACCATGCTAAACCCACTGTAGCTGCAGTGACAAATTAATGTTGCTTAGTTTCTCCACCATTCCTGTACCTCATGCCTAACTCTTTCGTTTTTTCAATCTTTCGCCGCCAGCACTGCTATCTTCTTTACTGCCGCAGCTATCTTCTTGTATTTTTCATGTTGAAAAGTCTCCAACTCACGCACAATACAGCTGTCACACCTCCCAACTCACTGTGTTGTCATTTCTTTGTTTATGCTGCTGCCATTCTTTTCTTCCACGTCTCCTCCACTGGCTCAACGTGTCTTCATCTGCCCAAGCTCAACGTGTCTTCATCTTCCATAATTTTGTATCAACGTCCTCTTTTTTTTCCACTAGCTCACGTGTATGTTGTTGCTCTCCCTTGAATGTCCATTTAGGTCTCCTTGGTCCCAAACCATTACATTCACGTTGTAACACTCTTCATGTAAAAATCGTGGCTGGTATCATGTCAAAACATTAACGTTTTTAGGTTGTATCTTTGCTTATTTTGAGGGCTTTTCTTACTTCATACTCTTAAATGTTCCAAAGCCAATATGTGCCTAAAATTAAAACAAATAACTTTTAATTAATACAATTTAAATATTAAGTGGACAAGAGTCTAGCAATTTATGTATCAAAAATTAATACAAAATGTCTATTAACAAAACCCAAGGCTTTTCCTTTAGCACAAAATCCCTTAAAGCATTAAGCTTGGAAGGATTATTCCATGCACATTCCATACAATCAAAGTCATAGGCAATTTGTTTTCCCTTTGGAGCTTTTCCTACTGCTCTTAATACTTTTCCAAGAGGTAACCTGATCAAACTACACCTCTTGAATACTACCATTTTCCAAATTAGCCTTTGATAGACTTTGTTCATTCTATTGAACAACTAAAACTCCTTCATTTAGAGAAGTACCACTAGTTTCCAGAACATTTCCTCCTTTATTTATAGAAATCTTCTGATAAATTTTGTTGAACTCTTTTCAGTTGAACAGAATCAGGGCTATTCTCCTTCGGAATTCACTCCCTTATTTTAGGGGAGGCATTAACTGACTGAACCATCTCTTGGTTTTCTGCTACTTGTTCTGCCTCCTCAGTTTCTTTGATTTCTTTAGACTCATTCTTTTCCATACTCATCACTTCCCAATAATCACCTTTAATGGATACTCTACTCGTTGGTTTTCATTCTTTGCTTTGAGCTTTAAGAGACGGTTTCCATTGGTAAGTCACTAAGACTTTGTCTTCTCTAAGAGAGTTTTCATCAGCCAACCTTAGAATAGGGATACTATCCTTTATTTCCTTAGAGACATCCATACTCACACTTAATCGAGCAAATCCTCCTCTTTTTGCCAATGCAGTATTTTCATCCATGCATATAGGTTTTTCCAAGTAGCTCGCAAGCATACTCAACCCCTTTGTAGTTCAATACTCCAAAAGCATATTGTGAATGTTCACCCATAGGGGTATGCTCTTCATTCTGATTTTTTCTAACTCCATTTCCGGTTGCCAATTTTGGAGAAATAATGGAGGTTGAGAGATATGCTGTTGGGTCCGTGTTTTGCGTACTCACCGGGCTTCCCCGGGTACTTCAATTTTGCACGCGACCCAGCATGTTGGGCCCAGCCCTAACCGCTATCACACCAGGTATTGTCCTCTTTGGTCAAGGGTGAGGCCACGACTCGAACCCAAGACCTCAAGGTTTTATAGCTTCCAACTGCTCGCCTCTTACCATTGAGCCATATTGGCTCAATGGTGAGAGGCGTCCACTTAAAGTGGAACAAAACCTTGAGGTCAAGGGTTCAAGTCGTGGACTCACCCTTGACCAAAGAGGACAATACTGGATAATGGGGTACTGGGTGGGTCCTCCGCAGGGGGTTAAAATCCACCGGTACCTGGGTTCGCCGAGATCCTGTGGCCTGGGGCCAGGCAGACGTCGCGGACCCAACATATGCCATGGGCCCTCTTCTATTATCTTTTAAGCTTTCGATTTGGAATAAAAGGTAAAGATTACATTATCCTCTTCAGTTAGCATTACCTCTATTAGATCTCTTCCTTTCCAGTTTCTCAAAGTCTACGCTTGTATAATAGGAAAAGCAGGCCTTTTGTCCATGAAAAACCCAACAAGAGTAGCTTCCCATGTCTTAACTCCCTATTGTAAAACATCTATGCTAAGAGCCACCATGAGCTTACCATCAACCTCCACCAGAGGGCTGAACACCAAAGAGGAGTAAGAGTTATCTCCAACGACCTATTTCCATGTCTTTCTAGATCCTCTAGCTGTGTCTCCAATAGTTGGGATAGAACTATGGAACTCTTAAACTTTACTTTATTTCGCTATTATAGTTTGAAATGTAAAAAGTGGCAAATAAATACTTGAACTTTTAATTTTTGTCAAATATAGCTTGATTTTAATGTCTCCTTTAATAAAGCTAGCGTGGCATATGTAGGATGTCAGATGTAAGTTAACTTCTATGTCAGATTATAATTAAATTAAATTAATTATTATTAATTCACTTTAAGGGGATTAGGAATATGAGGGTGTAAAAGAAAGTGAGCAGAAAGAATAGTTTTGTTATTGATTGCTTAATCGTTTCTGATCTTTACATGTCAATATATACAAGTGTTACACTATATTCAAATTTGAAAAGCTTATCAATCTGTTAGCTATCATTTAGTTATAACTAAACAGTAATTAAATTGATCTTATCCCATTCGGTTAGTTGGAGAAGATGGCGCTGATGCATTATCACCACTGAGATTGCTTCTGACGTGGCTCTTCTGCTTACACGCCCCCTCAAGTAGAGGATTGAAACAACCAATCCGAAGCTTGTCTCGAAGAAACTCAAAACGCTACCTGGATAATGGTTTCGTAAAGATATCAGCTAATTGATCACAACTAGCGATAAACAAAACTTGGATGAAACCGAAGGAGACTTGTTCACGAACGAAATGAAAATCAACCTCAATGTGTTTGGTATGAGCTTTAAAAAAGGGATTGCGAGACAAGTAACTAGCTCCCAGGTTGTCACACCAAAGAGTAACAGGCTGATGAAGTTGGACCCTCAACTCACTTAATAATGAACAAAGCCAGAGAAGTTCTGTGGTCACAACAGCAATAGCCCTATACTCAGCCTCAGTGGAGGACCTAGCGACTGTAGGTTGCTTCTTAGCAGACCACGATATGAAATTCTTACCCAAATAAATGCCATAACTCCCGGTGGATTTGCAATCATCAGGACTACCAACCCAGTCAGTATCGGAGAAGGCTTGCAAGGTACATGCAGGCAACTTAGTAATCACAAATGAACTGTCCAATGTATGTTTGATATAGCGAAGCACCCTTTTACAAGCTTGCCACTGGATGACAGTCGGAGATGCCATAAACTAACACAATTTATTAATTGAAAATGCAAGGTCCGGTCTGGTGAAAGTGCAATATTGCAAGGCACCAATAGTACTCCTATAAAGATCTGGTTCAGACATTAAGACACTATCACCCACACTAAAGTGCTGATTCGGAGCCAAAAGAGTAAAGGCAGCCTTGGCATCAAACATCTTGGTCTTGTGCAACAAATTGGTGAGATACTTGTGCTGAGACAACATTAATCGATCACTAGAGCGCTGAACTTCAATGCCAAGAAAATATGTTAAGTCCCCAAGAACCCGAAGCTCAAATTCAGAGGATAATTGTTGAATAAGGGTCTGAACAAGAGAGAGATCATTGCTTGTAATGACAATGTTATCAACATAAACAAGTAAGTACAGAAGCTGACCAGAACGATTAAAAACAAAGAGTGAGGGATCCGTATGAGAACCAATGAAACCAAGAGAACAAATAAAACTGCTAAGACGCTAAAACCAGGCATGTGGAGCCTGTTTTAAGCCATAAAGAGACTTGCAAAGAAGACAAACATGATCAGCATATCGAACATTCACAAAACCACGAGGTTGAGACATATAAACTGTCTTAGATAAACGACCATGAAGAAAGGCATTACTGATATCAAGTTGCTTCAAAGGCCAATCATGAGAGACCGCAAGAGCAAGACCAGTACAAATCGTAGTTGGCTTAATCACAAGGCTAAATGTCGTAGTATAATCCACATCCTCCTGTTGAGTATAACCCTTGGCAACAAGACGCACCTTATATCGTTCAATTCTACTATCCGTATTAGTTTTGATGCAATAAACCCATTTGTTCCCAACGACATTGGCATTCATAGGCCTAGGAACAAGAGTCCATGTACCATGTTTAATGAGAGCATTTATCTCGTTGGTCATGGCATGGCACCACTCATATTGTTTGATCGCCTAAGAAAGGCAAGTGGGCTCAATTGGAAGTGGTTGAACCAGAGCCATGTGGGCATACTGATGAAAACGCCGCTAAAGAGTAGAGTCACGTAATTGCATTAAATGGTGTCCGATAGGCTCTGGTGGAGCTAAAGGATTTGAAGCAGCAGAAGAATCAAGAGCCTGGGAGGATGGCCGAGAAGTAGAGGAGATAACAGGAGCCTCATCAGAGACTAGAACAGCAGCAGAAGACTAAGAGGATGGACAAGATCGCATGGGAGAGTACTCCAAAGTCAACCAAGGAGGGGAAGAGGATTGACGCTAATCAGGATGAGAGCCTCAAATGGAAGGCATGGAAGCCTTGTAAGGGAAAGAGGTCTCATCAAACTTAACACGACGAGCAATATAGATACGTTGTTGAGCAGGATCATAACAATAATAACCTAATTGTTGAGGAGGATAGCCCAAAAAAATGCACCACGCGGTTCGAAAATCAAATTTATGATCATTATAAGCGCGCAAAAGAGGAAATGCAGTGCAACCAAAAATCTTGAGAAACATGTAATCAGGAGCCTGACCAAAAAGTTTCTGAAATGGGCTAGTATGAGCCAATTAATGACTGGGCATTTGATTGATTAAGTATGCTGTAGTAACAACAGCGTATGGCCAAAAACTTTTTGGAACACAGGAGGATGCTAGTAAAGTAAGAGTGGTATCGATCACATGATGTATTTTGTGTTTAGCAGAACCATCTTGCTCATGAGTGTAAGCATAAGAATAGCGATGTAGAATGCCATGTTGAGCGAAATAAGATTTCAAAGTAAGAAATTCTCCACCCAAATCAGGTTGAAAAGCCTTCAATTGATAACCAAATTGACGTTCAACCATACATTGAAAAGACTGAACAATAAGAGAAACATCACTCTTTAATTTTAAAGGATAGCACCAGGAAAATTTGGTGCAATCATCTACCAAAATAAGAAGAAATCGCTCCCCATTAAAGCCAAGAACAGGAGAGAGACCCCAAACGTCGGCATGAATCAGTGCCAGTGGAGTATCAGTGATATGTCCTGTGCTCTCCAAAGGCAAACGATGTAATTTTCCCATGAAGCATGTTTCACACTTGTGGTCTGGTTGTTTTATTGAAGTTGAACAAGGTAACTGAAAATTCTTCAATAAGTGAACAAGAGAGCTATAATGAAGATGACCAAGACGGGAATGCCAATCATTGAAGGTACAAGCCTGCCCCATAAAAGCGTTGACTACACGTGAGTCACTGGTAGCAATGCTGCCAGCAAACTTATACACCTCGGCCTCAACAACTCTGCTATGAAGCACTCTCCTGGTGGTCTCATCCTTCATAAGAAAATAAGTGCCATGAAACTCCAAAAAGCAATGATTGCCTTTAGCAAATTTTTGGACAGATAATAAGCGACTGTGAATATGAGTGGCAACAAGAACATCAAAGAGAACGTATGATTTTGATCCAAAATGAAGATAAGAGTGACCAATCTTACTAATAGGTATACCTACCTCATTTCCCACAATAATCTTGTCATTGCTCGAATAGTCCTTAGAAATACTGAGATTGGATATATCGGGTGTAATGTGGTGAGTGGCACCACTGTCTGGAAGCCATTCATGAAGAGAATTAGGTTGCGTCTATGCCACATTAGCCTTTGGGCCATCATAGGATTTGTCAAACCATTTTCGACAAGTTAAAGCTCCATGATTACTCCAGCCACAAATCTGGCAGCGAGGTTTGCCATTGGAGAAAGAACCATTGTTGTTCCTGTGTTGGTTATTATTATGACCTTTATAATTATTGGAGAAAGAACCATTAGATTGGTGGTGATTGATCCCAGAAACATGAGTGTTTCTCAAATTGGCAAAATTAGCAACGTTGGTAGCTGGTAAAACAGAGAATTGAGAACTAAGAAGCAAGGTTTCATGAGCAAGTAAATATTTAGAAAGTTCATTAAAAGAAACAGGAGTAGCTCGAGTACTCAAAATAGCAGCAACAGGATGATATTGAGTCCCTAGCAAATGAAAAATAGTGGCACAAAGATCTTCAGGAGTAATAGGCTTACCTGTTGCTGCAAGTTCATTAGCAATTACCTTAACCTCCTTGAGAAATTGAGCCATACTTTTGTCACCTTTCTTTATTTCTTGAAGAGTCATGCGGAGTTGTATCTGTTTTCCACTATTCATAAAGCCAAAAGTCTGAGCTAGAGCCTGCCAGCAATCATGTGTTGTTTTCTTTCCCACAATGTATGGAAATACGTCTTCAGTGAGTGAAGATAGGATCCAACTCTTGAGCATTTGATCCTGTTGGTTCTAGGTGATATATGCTGGATTGAGTTCTTGTTCTTTGGTAGAAGGATTAGTAATGAACTGAGGAGGTGTAGACCAACTGCCATCAACATGATCTAATAGATCATAACAATATAGGATCGGTTCAAACTGAGTTTGCCACATAGTAGTTTGAAGGAGTTAACTTAATTAAGAAAGATTAATGTGCTTGATGAAGGGAAGGACTGGGTTTGAGATACAAAGGAGAAGCATTCGTTGACTGATTGTGGGTTGAAGAAGAATCGGATTCTGTCATGGCTCTGATCCCATGTAAAAGAAAGTAAGCAGAAAGAATAGTTTTGTTATTGACTACTTAATCGTTTCTGATCTTTACAAGTCAATATATACAAGTGTTACACTATATTCAAATTTGAAAAGCTTATCAATCTGTTAGCTATCATTTTGTTATAACTAAACAGTAACTAAATTGATCTTATCCCATTCGATTAGTTGGAGAAGATGGCACTAATGCATTATCACCACTGAGATTGCTTCTGATGTGGCTCTTCTGCTTACAGAGGGAAGGGAACATCTTTGTAAACCATGAAAATTTGTAATATAACACGTATAATTTAAAGGGTTAATTACCAAAAAATCTTAAACTTTATTCAATTTTGCAGTTATAACCTAAAATTTCAAAAGTAGCAATTAAATCCTTGAGTTTTCAATTTTCTCAAATATAGTCCGACGATAATGTCTCCGTTAACAAAACTGACGTGACATACGTGAGATGTCATATATAAGTCAATTTCCACGTTAGATTATAATTAAATTAAATCAATTGTTATTAATTCACTTTGAGGGAATTAGGCATACGAGAGATGGAGTAAACGGACAAGAAAAATAAATCATCCAAATCGAAAATCAATCTTTATACAAAAAAGTACATAAACATTACAAATCAAGGTGAGACAATAACCTCTGTTCTTTTTGTCTTTCGTTCTTCTTTTTGCTAATAAAAGTTTATGTTTCTTATTTTATTTTCTCCTATGCGCCTTATCACCTCCTATCGAAAACAACTATAGCAATTTGACAAATAGTTAACAATGCTCTTTCCACATAAGTCATTTATTATGATAATAGATGCTCCAGATAGGAAGATAATGCTCTTGAATTTAATAGTGACAATAAGTTGCTACTTTCAACATAACTTATATTGAATACCCTCCTTTGATATATTACTAACCACGCCAAAGGATGCTTCCTCACACCACCTATGGAACCTCTTAAGAAACTTCCTCCCTCTTTAATGGCTTTCTTGTTGTTCTTCCCTTTATATGCCCTCTCACTCTCCAATTTCTACTTAACACCAACAAAAACCTCATCTTTCTCTTCTTGTTTTTCTTCTTCTCTCTTTGAACCCAAATTTCCACACTATCACTAACTAAGCTTTAATGGATTCTCTGCATGAATCTTCAACCTTGGAACTTTTAAGACAACATCTATTAATAGACTTCACTTCCGTGAACAGTTTCATGAAAAACGGTACCAGTACGGGTGTTGTGGGTACTGGATAAAAATTTCAATCGGTACTGGCCTGTACCGATAATACCGGATAATTCTGGACGGTTTCGTAAAAGGGAAAAAAATGGGGACTAATTTGCAAATTTTAAAATTTCTAACCCTAAAAACCGATCCCCCCTGACTGTGATCCTCTCACCTCTCTTCTCTCTCTCGCATGTCGCACTCCGTCTATCTCTCTCACTCTCACCGTCGATGCCACCTCAGCCTCGTCCTCCCTCGACTCCTCCTCTCCTCCTCTGTCGTGGTCTCGCCTTGCCATCTTCATTAGTTCATCTTCAACCTTCCTCCACGCTGCTTAAAGACGTCACTGCCAGCTACAGTCGTCACCGTCGTAGTTGAGGTCCACCGCACCATTGCGCACCACACCAGGCACCACCACACACCGTACCGTCGTCCCAACGAACTATCGCACATCGTAGTCGCACTACCGCACCTTGTTTTTGGGTGTGTATTTTTTTTGTCATTTTTTGAAATGTTCCTACTTGATTTAATTTTTTATTGTGTTGGATGATGGATTTCTGAAAATTGGATGATGGATTTCTGATTGTTATTGTTGAATGTCGATGGTATTGGGGTTGCTTGTATTTCTAAATTGGTTGTATTTCTAGTGTTGAGTTAAAAATTGAAGTCGAAATTGGGTATGCTATTGTGCTGACCTAACGGTGTTAAATATGTTGATTGATTTTGTTGAAGCCTAGTTGAAGTTGAAGTTGCTTAAAGGGGTTTTTTCTTGTGATTGTTGAAGACTTGAAGTTAATTTTGGTGACAGTTTATTGTTGAAGACTTGAAGTTATAATTCTGTATTTATGATTTGGAAATTGGAAATAGGTATACTGGTGTAGTATAGTTGTTGACTGTGAAAAACTGAAAATTGAAAATGAAAGAATGTTGTTCTATAACTTCTGTTTGGTATTGGATTTAGATTTTGGACCATTGGTTATCAATTGAAAATTTGAAATTCTTTAATTTATGTTATAATTATAAATAATTATCTTGTTAGAACTTAGAACTTTAGAAGTTAAATGCAATTGATATATGCAAAACTAAAATATATAAAATCAATTGTTATAATTAATAAAATATAATGCATATTAACTAAAATTCACAATTTTAATAAAAGTTGAGAAATATATGTTCGAACTTTTATCACAAAATTAAAGGATTAATTTTTTGTTTATTTTTATTTTAGTAAAATAATCATTTACATCCAATTCTATTTACAATTACATACATAGTTTACAACATACTTAAAGAAACTATTTAAACACTTTTTTCCTTTTTTAATCATTAATTATAATGATAAACTACGCATTTTGGTTATCTTTTTATATTTGATATATTATAAAAGAAAAATTATACATGCCCAAATATTGTGTTGGAAATGGAAATAGAAATTGTTGATAATTATTGGAATTGAAAATGGAAAGTGTTTGGAAATGTTAGAAATGAAAATGGAATTATGAATTTTTTGTCATTGTTCAAATTGGAAATTGTTGAAATGGAAATGGAATTATGAATGTTTTGTGGTTGTTGGAATTGGAAATTGTTAGAATTAGTAATGGAATCATGATTATTTTGTGATTATTGGAAATTGTTGGAATTGGTAATGAAATCATGATTGTTTTGTAATTGTTAAAAATTGTCGAAATTAGTAATAGAGTTATAATTGTTTTGTGATTGTTGGAATTAGAAATTGTTGGAATTGGTAATGGAATTATGATTGTTTTGTGATTGTTGGGATTGAAAATTGTTAGTTATTGTTAGAATAGAAATGAAATTATGATTATTTTGTGATTGTTAGAATCGAAAATTGTTGGAATTAGTAATGGAATTATGATTGTTTTGTAATTGTTGGGATTGGAAATTGTTAGTTATTGTTGGAATGGAAATGGAATTATGATTGCTTTGTGATTGTTGGAATTGAAAATTGTTAGAATTGGTAATGAAATTATGAATATTTTGTGATTGTTGGAATTGGAAATTGTTAGGAATGGAAAAACAATAATGAATGTTTTGTGATTGTTGGAATTGAAAATTGTTAGAAATTGTTAGGAATGGAAATACAATAATGAATGTTTTGTGATTGTTGGAATTGGAAATTGTTAGAAAATGTTAGGAATGGAAAAACAATAATGAATGTTTTGTGATTGTTAGAATTGGAAATTGTTATAAATTGTTAGGAATGGAAATACAATAATGAATGTTTTGTGACTGTTAAAATTGAAAATTGTTAGAAATTGTTAGGAATGAAAATACAGTCATGACTGTTTTGTGATTGTTGGAATTGGAAATTGTTATGAATGGAAATACAATAATGAATGTTTTGTGATTGTTGGAACTGGAAATTGTTGTAAATGGTTAGGAATGGAAATACAATAATAAATGTTTTATGATTGTTAGAATTAGAAATTGTTAGAAATGGAAGGAAATGGAAATCACATTATGATTGTTTTGTAATTGTTGAAATTTCAAATTGTTGGAGTATATTTTGTGTTACTTATTATATATCTTGAATGTTTTGAATTGTTAGCTTTTGACTTATACAGAATGAGTTATATTATATAAGATGGATATGCATATTATCATTGTGTACTAAAATTATGTGTTATTTATTTTTGTGTATAGATAAATGAAAGGAAATTCAAACACTCCTGATCAACCTACTTCAGGAAGACATAGTGATCCAGCTTGGGCTCACGCTGGTACAATTTTCAGTCAAAAGAATCATATCATTTGTTTATTTTGTAACAAGCATTTCAAAGGTGAAGGAATCAGTCGATTGAAAAGGCATTTAACTGGGGTTAAAGGAGATGTGGAAGTGTGTAAAAAACTAAATCATGATGTGAAGTGGCAGAAGAAAACATTACTTGATGAACATCATTTTGAGAAAGATAGAAGGGAAAGATTGAATTTTGAAATTGGTAGTGGAAGTTTATTTTTTGGTTTCTGTAGTGATTATGGAAATGTTGAAGGTAGAAGTGGTCGTAGTAGTGGTACTAGTACTGGTACTGGTACTGGTAATATTTCATCTCAAGATTATGAAGAATCTGATGTGAGGAAGAGAATAAGGCAGGTGACTAATTTCTTTGCACCACGAACAACTCCTAGAGCCTAACCTTCAATTCGTAATGCAATGCAATCAAAAGATACGACTCACAATGTCGATATGGCAGTAGCTAGATGATGGTATGATACAGGTTCATCATTCAATGCTTCTCAGTCTTATTATTATCAACCTATGATGGATGCAATAGTCTTTTATGGTCCAAGATACAAAGGGTCATCGATTGATGACTTAAGAGGTAAACTTTTGAATTGTGTTATTTTTAAAATTAGAAATTATTTCGCTAAAAGAAGAGTGAGTTGGGGTACTTATGGCTGTTCAATTATGTGTGATAGTTGGACAAATAGGAGACAAGAACCTATTATAAATTTTTTGGTTTATTCTTCAAATGACTCTATGTTTTTAAAATATATTGATGCATCTGGCCTTATTAGAAATGTTGAGACTTTGTTTGGGATATTTGATAAAGTTGTTAATGAAGTAGGGCCAAAAAACATTGTTAAGTTTATTACTAACAATGATTACGTTAATAAAGCGGCAGGGAAAAGGTTGCAGAATACCTATAATTCATTTTTTGGATTCTTTGTGTTGCACATCGCATTGACTTAATGCTGGAGAATATAGGAGATCCTAGGTATTTTCATGTTATTGATGAGACTATGCAAAAGACTAAAAAGGTGACGACATTCATTTATAATCGTGCATGGGTTTTGAATTTGATGAGAACGGAATTTACCAATGATAGGAATTTGTGTCGCCCTGCTGTAACAAGATTTGCAACAAATTTTTTATCACTTCAGTCTTTTGTTTCGATGAAAAAGGAGATAAAGCAAATGTTTACAACTGATAAGTGAGTTGCATCTCAGCATATTAGGTCTAATGCTGGAATCGAGGTTTGTAGTGTTATACTGGAAGATAGAGAATTTTTGTCGCAATGTCAATTTGTTATCCAAGTTTGTGAGCCTTTAGTGAGGGTGCTTCGGTTGATTGATAGTGAAGAAAAGCCAACAATGGGTTATATTTTTGATGCTATTGAAAGAGCAACGAAAGCAATCAAAGTCAATATGAAAAATAGATTTTCTTTATACACA
Organism: Erythroxylum plowmanianum; assembly: GCA_025531925.1. Lineage (NCBI taxonomy): Eukaryota > Viridiplantae > Streptophyta > Magnoliopsida > Malpighiales > Erythroxylaceae > Erythroxylum > Erythroxylum plowmanianum. The sequence continues at coordinate 10,504,988 of JANVCQ010000005.1, forward strand.
CCATATTTCTCAATCATTAATGAGAAAAGGAAAAGACAACTTTCTTCTCTATTGTTTGCAGCTGGGGCATTTGAATCCTAGTGTGTATTTTAAACTGGATCTTATAAAGCAAGCTGAAGTTAATAGAGGAATGCTTTTCACAATTACAAAAATTGTTCCTCATGATGTGATGCAAGATCTTTTAAGCTCACAAATGGAGTTTTACAAGTTGTCTTATGTGGATTTGGAATGACGATTACTATTCAACAAAGAGGAAAACTTTCTTCAGGTATTAGTTATTTCCTATTTCTTTTTTGTTGAAAATTAATTATCACTTTATTTTGTTTATAACACTACTTTTGTTATCTTATAACTTGCAGTTTCTTGGTGGGATCAATTCGGAAATAGTGTTCTAGAATTGAAAAGGTTTGCAATTCAGATTTTAAGTTAATGTGTGAGTGCAACTTGGTGTAAACGAAACTAGAACACATTTGAATTTATCCACTCAAAGAAAAGGAATAAATTGGAGCATAAGAAGTTGAATGACTTGGTTTTTGTACGTTACAATTTAAAACTTTGGAAAAGATATGTTATTTTCATTATTATCATTATTAATTTCGATATAATTTCTTATAATGTTTTAATAATTAAATTTAATTATTTAGTAGGAGTCTTAATAGCACAAGTAGTTCAATTGATCCAATTGTCATTGATAGTATTAATGTTTTGGCAGATTGGGTTTCTGAAGAACCTAATGTAGTTGATACAAATGATTTAGATTTGGAAGATAATCTTGAATGGGAAAGTATTGACATGTCATTTGGTACATTAAAATTGAATAATAATGATGATGAAGCTCTTCTCAATGATAAAGATTTTGTACCAAATGATCACTGAGGTCAGTTCAGTTCTAGCGGATTTCCTCCCATTGACGACTGAATTCTAGATTTTTATTTTTTCTCTTCTTTTAATTTTACTTATATTTGATGTTTATGTTAAATTATATATATGTAATGTAACTATAATGTTTTTGTTTCAGATTTAACTTCTACTTGATTATTTCTTCGTCATCAACTCTTTTTGTAAATTGTTTAAGGATATTTATTGTTCTTTTTATTGGATGTTTTGAATCTTTTGATATAATATTATTTATTAAAATGATGAAATTGTATTATTGTAATATTTTAAATACTTTGTATTATTTTTAATTTTATAATTGTATGATGATGATTGTCTTTGTTTATGTTAATTGTAGTTATTATTTATATGTAAAACATTTAAAAATTATTGTTATTTCATATTAATTGTTATTATTATTTATTATTAAGATTTTTGAAAACATGATTGATGTAAACAGTAAACTAGTAAAGTATACAGTACAATTGTACAATATACCAATGGATTATTTTGCAAATTTTAAAAATTTTAAGGATTATTTCATAAATTTAAAAAATTACTCGAAATAGTACTCAGTACTAACCAGTACCGGTACAGTTCTGTTTTAAAACTCAATCTGATACCAAGTCCGATACAATATTCATAACTTTGGTTGGAAGTCTTCACGCGTAAAACCTACCAATAAGCTATTTAATATTAGATTTTTACTGTTCACACTACTTCTGGTCAAAGTCTAAGCTCCCAACTATCCTAAGCTATAAAAAAAACCGATCTTTAAGAATAAAAGATCATGCTTGCTGGAAGCACATCAAACCCTATTGCAAGAACTTTGTTCTCGCCATTCTCAGACTATTCTATCGGAGAATTTGACGCTCACAACTGGACCAAACACCACCTTACTGTTCATGGTCTCCACCATCTCCAGTTGACGCCTTTCTCCTGTTGCAACTCTAAACTCTATCAAGAGAACTCCAATAGTTTTGGTCTACAACGTTTTCGCAGAGCCTTTTCAAATAGTAACTTGGGAAGATTGCACATTGTCGGAAGGAAGAGTTTCACACTTTAGTTGCACCCAGAAAGCTTGCATACAAACATTAGAGGACAAGGACGTTGCACTCTGCAGCTTCCTTTTCAGTATTTAATAACTTGCGAAAATTTTAATATTGAAAAAAAATTAATTAGTAAAAAATATTTTACATGTGACAATCACATAATGCATACAAAAAGTTAACCTAGTGTAACACATCAATGCCCTTAACAAAAATATTATCAATCAATTTTAACAACAAACTGAAATTTTAAATATTTTAATTCTACTTTTTAAAGTTCAGGTTTATATTGTAAAATTCAGATAAATTTAAGATTTTTTAAATTTACCATTTAAATTATATTTTTGCCTCATAAAATTAAGTTGGTGAATTAGCCTACCAAATCATCACTCTTAGTAAACATTTCTCTCAATTGATAAGCCTTCTCGATCCCAAACCTTTTCTTGATTTGATATTTGGAGAATGAGTTAATATGAACTGCCAGTAGTTCATACGATTCATCCAATATAAATGTAAATGAATTGTATCATGATTAAAGCTCTAACTAATGAACATCACTTAGTAATCAGCAACTTAGACGAAATTAGAGACCAAAAACATTTATCGGGTCCATGCCTAGTCTTATTATATTCATTATAAACATTATCAATTGCAGCTCTTAAATTAACTAAATATTTTATGCATAAAGTGAATTTAAACTCATTCTCTTGACGTCGCATGCAATGTGAAAGTTAACCTGTTGACGTATCTTGCAATATGAAAGTTTTTCCAGCTATGAATTGAAATCCCAGTTCGAGAATACAATAAATATAAAGCAGAGCAGACTGCAAATTGGAAAAGAGAACGCGAATACCAGGATATGAACCAGAGGCAGAACTTTGACAAAATTTATTCTGATGCGGCCAATTACACGCAAACTTTGATGCCCCTTGGCTTCTAGCTACTGAATAGAGCTCGACTTCTAAACTACCAGTAGCTCACAGTTCCAATGCTAGCTTACATAACTGCATTCTACTTTTCTAAGGCAGCAGCACGCTAGCAGCAGCCGGTATTCAAATAGCCGGAAAAAGTGAGAGAGAGAGGATTTCTAATCAGAGTTATTTGAACTTGGGTCGCTTGGGCATGCTGTTGCGAGGAGGAGCACGGGACTTCCCCAAAGCCTTTATCTTTCTTCTGTTCCTTTCCTCCTCACTGTCTGACTCATCACCTTTTTCCCTGTCTGCATTGCTTGCTTCTCTCTCCAACTCCTCCCATGTCTTGCCCTTTTCTTCTTCTGAATCCGCCCCTGAAGCCTCCCCCTCCTCCTCCTCAGATTCCACCAGTGATTCACTGTCAGAGTCATCATCTTCCGATTCAGACTCAGGCTCTGCTTCTGATGGTTCATAGCCCTGGTCTGACTCCTCTGTATTATCAGATTCTGAATCACTAACTTCCATGTTCAAAAATTCCCAACCCCCATCATCAATGAAGCTCTGGGGGTCATCAGTGATAGTCTTTAAAATCTGCCGCCAGTTAAGATTCAACCTGCTCTCATAATACTTTATGTCTGTCGTGTCCAGCCATTCCTTGATGCCATCAAGTGCTGTTGATGGGATAGAATCGATCCTAAGTACATCTCGTTTGAAGTCCTTGAACACAATGGTCATATCAAAGTTTTTCTGTCCAAGGCCGACTCTTTCCAAGTTTACAATCTCAATTTCACTCAGGGAGACAACAAGGAAAGGAGTCTCAATCAGCTCAACCAAGCAGCTAGAAGTAGGGACAATGAAGGATGAGGCCTTGAAAGGCACACCGTGGAAGCCAAGCTCCCTCAAAGGCTGATCAAACTCAAGGTCCAGGCCACTAAATTGGGGCTGACTCCAAAGATCATTTACACGATTCACAAAGCTCTGGAAATCCATATTGATCTTGTTCTTCCGATCCCTCTCTCTTTGTTCTTCTTCAATCTCATCAGGATCAAAGGCAGACCTCTTTCCACCTCCCAAAGTTTGAACCACGTCCATCACCTCAACATAAAACTGGACATCCTTGGTTTTCTTATTTCCAACCATAATATGATTGTGAAGATGGAAGTGGAGAAGAGTGATCATCTCCTTCTCCGCAGGTTGGAAAAAAGCATGCTTGATATTGGCAAACATAATATCTACACGCTCTTCAGCTCTACTTGTAGAATATCTGAATCCATTAACATGAGCTTCAAGGGTCCCAGGCAGTTTCCTTCCTCGGCCACCAAAAACAGGACGAATCCAGAGGTCTGTTAATCTAATTGGCTTGAACCTGTTTCCAGCAATCTGAAGCTTCTCCTGAGTTACCAAGGTCGCCCTCTCAGCCCTCTCAGATTCCCTGGCCACAACATGCCGCCTGAGTGTCTTAATCAGCTGAACCACCTCACTTATGTGCCTCGGGTCCTTAGATCTGAAGGAGACCTCTTTCAGGTAAATAGCTCCTTGAGATTTCAATGAATTTGAGTCATGCGGACTGAAGGGTGTCCCTGGTACATTAAAGATTATCCTGATGTAGCAATTTCGATTAGTATCTTGTTGGCTGGAAACAGTCCTTATTGTAGCAACATGGAAAGGCACCATACTGCCATATATAGGTAAAAGAACAGCCTCATTCTTTTGGTCAATCTGAATCATTAAGTCTCTTGATAGAGGGATATCATTCACATTTTTGTAGGCAGTCAAATCATTTGAAGTCCTTGCAGCAGCACGATTGTGTCCACCTGCACTCTCCTCACCAGCAAGTCGCCGAGCCGTTTCTTCATTCTTTTGACGGGCAAGTTCTGCCTGGTGTTGCCTTCGAAGTTCTTCCTTCGAAATTTCACCATTATCTGATCTTAATGTAGTCTTAGAAATGAAGTTTGCTGAATGATTTGCCTCAACTTTAACCTTAGACTTTTCTTCTTCTTCGTCTTCATTGAATGTATAAGCTACGTCCTTCACAGCTTTAGAGCTCCTTGAAGTCACGACCTCAGGATTTTGTTCACCTACAATAACTGTATCTGCAATCAACAGAGAAAATTTCTGGACCTTTGGGTTATTAGAGTTATTATGCAAATTCTGAAAACCAAGCGACACGTTGAAAGCCATGCTTGGTTTTAGAACTCGATCATTCTTGGAATTAATATTCAGTCCTGATTCCCGGAACTCCAGACCAATGCCTGTCCCAGCAGATTTTGTCAAATTTGGAACTAAGTCAGGAGCCTCCTTTTCAACCACTGAAAGGGCTGCTTGATAAGCTGCATTCACTTTATTCCCAGGCTTTAAAGCACTAATTGCTGCTTCATGTGCCCTAAGAAGAACTTCATAAGCCTTACTCTGCAGCGGATTGGCATCAATCAGGAATGTTCTAGCAAGATTTGAGCAGTAACTATTATATCGTGATCCAACTGCACATATAATCACACTGGCGGAATCATAGTAAAGGTACTCATCATTGCTGGTAGCACTGGGTCTCAGATCAAACTCCCCTCCACTCTGAAATATTGGGGGATAACATATATCAACAGCCTCTGCCTTCAACTTTGCTTTAGCTTTAGTAGGTTCCATAATGGCTTTCTCTGCCTCATCCATCAACGAAGAATGGCTGACCTTTTTCTCCTCATCAATAACATTCTCAAGCTTCGGGACGACAACATTGTTCATCACATTGAAAGTCAAATATGCAGCTTTCTTTATGTTGATGAGCTCACCAGTATCCTTAACAGCAAAAAGGTCAGATAACCCATTGGTAGCATCAGAAAGCTGGAAACCACTGCTTTTCAATTTCTCGTCCCAAAACTTCAGAAGATCTCCTTCGGGAGCCTCTCTGGCGATGTACCCAAGAACAGGGGAGTTCTGTTCATCAGCCTTTGACTGAGCACGAATGGCACGAAAAATGGTTTCCATTAAAGCAGCTCCATTGTCACCCTTTGCCTTCACATGCATAACAACATCTACATCCACAGCTTCCTTGGCATGTTTCTTCACAACTTCTAGCACAGAGGTCTTCTTCTGGCTACCTAAAATATGTATCTGCTTCTTTATAAAAATAATAATTGTCTCCGGAAACTCGTACCCAAATAACCAAATATTGAGAGCTGACGATTTGAGGTACCGCAGATCATCTGAAGGAGGCGGCGTTGCTATTGCAAGGACATCAGCAGATCCCCATAGCTCATCCTTGTTAGCCTTCCAATGTGAATAAAGTTCCTGCAGTCTTGTTTTAAACGTCACCAAATCGATACTATATGGATTTTTGGCCCCATTTGGAGGTTGCACATTACCTTTCCTTTGCTCAACCATTGAAACTGAACCGTGTCTGCAACAATCAAGTATGACCAGAACTAGTGAGTGAAAAATTATAGAAGTAAACTCGATCCTAAAACAACATATTATAACCTCTAGAAGCAAAAAATTAGTATCGACGAAAATGTTCAATGAAGAAAAACCTAACAAATTAGGACGAGAAATGAAGTGCAATAGAACAAGGGAAGAGGTAAAACCAATTTGGGGTTTATATTCAACTTAAAAAGAAACAAAATACAATGAGATATATTCTCAACCATAAATTAGGGTTAGGGAGTTGCGCTAACCTAAAACACTTGAACAACTTGATAACACATTAGGAAATGAACAAGAAAAGAAAACTCACGTCTATCTGCTCTGCACTTGGCGGCGACACCAAACAATGAACAGAAGAAGTTGAGAGGCAAGTCAAATAAGGGACGGAAATGGAAATCAAGGGAATGGTGGTTTAATCTGGGTTCTCTCTTTTTTTTTTCCCCTTGGATTTAGAGGAGTCCAGAAGAGGATGGAGGGATGGTTTTTATATGCTCCAGGGATGGGCATCGTAGGAAATTTGGGTTTTACAAGGACATTTTAGGTATTCTATTTTGTCCAAGCAGATAGGATTACCTAAAACGGCGTCTTAAGGTCGTTAAAGACCGTCGTTTTGGTTAGATGATTAAAAAGTGGCGGGAAATAGTTTACAAAATCTGTGGGTTATGGCGGGGAAACTCTGAATCTTATGTTTTGGATCTGCTTTTCAACCAACCAATAAGAAACGGTAGAGCATTAATGCATCTCATCGTTATGTATGAAAAATAACACCCTATTTTATATGTATGAAAAAGCTGTTTTTACCGATATTTTATAATAAAATTTAATTTTGAATAATTAGAAATATGTTTTGACAATTAAATACGATCTTATTACTTGACTTTTTGGTAAAAATGAAATGATTATTACTATTCTGCCACTTATCTATATTGACAACCTCTAAGTCTCTAACTGTATTGAATTGTATGAAACATTTAAAAGCCCCGACTTATTTTCTTAGAACAAGCACAGAGCAACGGAGCTCAGCGGCTTCCATGATAATTACTCCCTCCTACTTAAAATAAGTGTTGTTTTAGAGAGATGCACACTTATTAAGAAAGTTAGTGAAATGTTTAATATACCCTTATTAATTGCATGTTGAATTGCCTTGAAAATATAGTCTGTATAATTAGGATGTGAGAGAAATTAAAGGGTAATTTTGGAAATAAAATTATAAACATGCATAAAAAATCGTAAACGACATTTATTTTGAATAATTAAAACCCCTCTAAAATGACTTTTATTTTAAATAGGAGAGAATAAAACGGAGAAATACAAAGAGTGAATTTTGAAATTGTTGGGATCACGAAAAGAAGATGGATGTTCCAACTTCCATTTCAAATCATACAACCTTACATCCTTGGTCATGTAACCTCCAAACACAGCAAAGAGAACAATGACAATATCTAAAGAACAATCCATGTGAGAAATGTACCTTTGAGCTTGCTCCAAACAATTGTTGGGCCAATTTCATCCCCATCCCAACACCAGAACATTTGTTATACTAATACAGATGTTCTTTGGCCTTTCTGTCTCAAGGTAATAGAATTAAACGAAAAAAGAAATTACCTGTTGAAACCCAAAAAGGTAATATATGCGGTCCACAGATTTGGATCTACAATTCCTTCTCTTTTTATACACTAATCTCTTGGAGTCAGCATTGCTCATCTTCAGTTGACACTGATCGACTTTGACCTTTTCATTTATGGTTTCATCTCTCCTATGATCATAACTGTGCCTGCCCTCAGGAGTTACCGATTTGTAGACCCACCTGTGCATTGATTTCTTTCCTCCACTCATTCCATAGTGTTTATTGTCTGAAAATATAGACCTAGAATGCCTCCTATCTGGATGTTCAGATTTTCTATCCTAGCTCACATCTCCTTTCTCCCTGGAACATCGCCTTGCTTCCACAGGTTTTGATCTGGACCTCTTTCTATCACAGTGTTTCAATGTTTCAACCTTTTTCTTGTCTAACTTCTCATCCAAGTGGCGTTTAACTTCCACAGATTTTTTACCTGGACTGCCTTTACCTCCTATACTTTTATTCATCTTCATATTTACTTAGGGACTCCATGCTCCTTTGATGTTTTTTCTCCTTAGATACAAACCTGGATAGGCTACTCTCATGCTTCTTTGACTTCCATCTTGAGCCTCATTTCCTCTGATCATCTATACTTTCTTATCACTACCACTTTGAGTTGATGACCTACTTCCACTATGATGCTTTAGGTGATTTGGAATCAACATGAGAAGGCTTTCCTGACCTACGTGGTGAATTTTCTTGGAGATGTTTTGGTAAGGCTAAATTAGGTGTACAATATTTTCTCAATCGGGAGTTCACACTCGTACTTCATCTTGAAATAGATGAACAGTGATCAGGTGATCTATCCCATCTTCTAGATCTGCCACCGCCACCCCTACCATCTCTTTATGGCCATTGTTCACTCTTATTTCTTTAGTGACAATGATACTCAAATGGATGACTAGACGTTCAGTCTCTATGACGGCGAGATAGAGATCAGTAAGAATAGGACCTCTGCTTGCGTCAATAGTTAACTAGCAACCTTGATTGGGACCTTAAACGGCCTGAGATATTGATGTAGACCTACAAGAAAACCAAATCCATTAGCAGGTTATAAAAAGGGCACGCGGAAAATATATTCCTAACTTCTTGTATGTAAATGACTTCCAAATTATGATGAAGATGAGAAGTGATGGACAATAAGAGTGATTACTCGTGGAAAATCTACTAGGATTATTACGTATCTCATACTGTTGAACATAACAGAGAGATATCCATTGTAACAGTAAGGTTGACACAAAATAAGTGATCGGTGGCTTAAATTTCATGCCTAAGTTCCAATCAATTGAAACAAAATTTGCAAAAATGCATATAACACAGAAACGACTTTCCTTTCCAAGGTCAATATCAAAGGTGCACCACAAAAACTTATCTTTCCTTTTCAACATACAAGACAGATTAATAAGCACAGTTTCACTTTCACGTAAAAATCTACCTAATAACCAAAACCAGCATGTCCTATTGTGGACTGGAAATCATGAGGCAAACTATGAGAAAACATTATAAACACAAGAACGAGGACAAAGTGACCTAAATACATAGAAATCTATTTTAATGAAAAGAGACAAGGTGATATAACTAGATTTTTCTTTCCTTTCCACCTCAATCCTCATCTCCAACAAGTCTATTAGCTTTTAACTTCTTACTAATTTCTGCAATTCAAGCTGCTGCTAATTCAGTTACAGACTTCACTGTTGCTGCTCAATTAGCTGCTTGTTGTGCAGTCATAGTTTGCCACATAAGTAAAGCCTATTGAAACTGCATCTGTTATGTAACATATACTTCTTGCATTGATGCAAGAGATGATGAAGCCAATAAAGCATTCAAAAGTGGCTTTTGAGGGAGTGACTTCGCGATTTCAACATTCAAAGGCCAAACCCTAACATCCATATTATTAAGTGCTAAAGCAGCAGTGGCTTCTTTAGGTTTCAAGTATTATATGTAAGCAAAGTGCTTTGTATCGGTGAATGTATGTCCACCAACTATGCCACAATAGGTGACCAATTGTTTCAGATGCTCTGCAGTTGGAAGCAAGCTAAGATTGCTCATTTGGAGTACCTTTTTCAATGCATCTTCCTTAAAAGCTTTGTCAGGTGAACCTATAAAAAGTGAAGCATGGTTAAAGGCTGGTTAGAACACAAATAAAACAAAGAGAAAAATTATGCAAAAAGAAATGCAAAACATGGCATACTTAAAAATTGTAAAATTAAAAGTAATGGCTATCTATGGAAGCCAACTATTGAAAAGATACCAGAAAAATCTTTTCCGGATGATGCAGCTGCAATTGAGCAGCATAAGCTTGAAGCACTTGAGCAGCAACAATACCATGAGCAGTAGCCATTGCAGCCACAGAAGATGCATTAGACATCTGAGTAATATTCCTAATCTGAGGTCAGTGCACTTGGAGCAGTCATCAGCAAATTGTGTGGCGGATGATTCAACTTACAATAGTTTTTACACATTAATCATTAAGTCAATCTCTACGAATTTCCCCAAGAGATCCCCCATTCCGGGCAAAATTACTCTACCTGAAGCACCAAAAACACTTCCTCGTGTCATTCTTAGCAACCCACAGAATGCAACACAGACACACCCAGAATAAGTTGGCTTGTCGGCTAGACTGGTTGACTTGGTACACTAATTTCGATGCAGGAGGCATTCGTAGTGGTCCCCCTGGGAAGTACCTAAAACAACATCCAGTCCCAATTTTTATGTCAAACTAAAACACCTAAAAAGGCAAAAGATTCCCAAAACGCTCCAGAAACAGCTAAAGGATAAATGAGAGGACAGATGAGCAATTATTCACAGAGTTGACCAATCACAGTTTTGGTACATCCTAAAGCATGAATATATACATCAATCCTCAATCCATTGAACTATTGAACTATTAAGGCCATGTTTGGTTGGATGTTAATTAATAAAATGAAATGTAATAGAATGAAAGGGAATGGAATGGTTTATAATGAAATGGAATATAATATAGTAAAAAGTTGTTTGTGAAGAATGGAAGGGTTCATAATGTAATGTAGTGAAATATTGTTTGAAAGATGGATGGAATGGAATGTAATGTAATGTATAATAAATGATTTTTATACTTTTATATTAAAATAATTGTTGCAAGAGGTTTATTATTTTATTATTAATTATATAAAAATATTAGTATTAATTATTTAATATATTTTATTTTAT
>JANVCQ010000005.1:10556803-10584089 GCA_025531925.1 Erythroxylum plowmanianum
ACAGTCGCAGGTGCCTATCTGGACAGACGTGGTTTGGACCGAAATGTTGCCCACATTTGAAGCACAGTCCTTTAGCTTGCCGATCCAACAACTCCTGGTAAGACAAATTCCTGGTTCCTCTTGGTCGTGCCTCCACCGGTCTCTCCAAGCCCGGTCGTCGATCCCCTTCCTGACGCGTCCACTGGGTTGCGCCTCCATTTGCCGGTGGTTGAGAACGACCCGTGCCGGGTCGGGTACCGACCCACCCGCGTCCAGCTAGAGTCGGGTTAGGAGGCCCGACTCGTGGAGCACCCCCGGGTCTCCAACCCACGACTGGTTTAACGTGGGTCGATGGTGTGAGCTTACGTTCCACCGCACGTGCTACTGCTATCATACGATATCGGGAGGAAGGATCCAGCGCCAGAACCTCCAATCTTATATCCTCTCGCAACCCACCGACGAACAATCCCATGTACTGATCTTCCGGAAGGGGTGGGACTTGGGCCATCAACATTTCAAACGTCTCCACATACTCGTCCACCGTCCCATGTTGCGTTAATGATTTCAACTGGGAAAAAGGATTCCCGTTGAAGTGATCACCGTACCGGTCGAACAAGGCTCTCTTGAAGGTCTCCCAATCCAGTTCGGGCTTCGACGTTAGGAGAACCTTAAACCAATGCCATGTCATGCCTTCCATACAGATTTGCGCCAACTGAACACGGAGCTCCGGTGGAGTCCCCTGAATGGCGAAATACATCTCCACACGAGAGACCCGATTGGCGAGAGACCCATCCAATCGGGTCTTCACCTTGGAATGGAGGGAGCTCTATCCGCTTGGTTCGGAGCTGGTACTCTTCCGACGCCATGGATGTGACGCCACTACCTCCTCCTGTTTGTACCGATTTTCCACGCTCCATCGAGCTCGACCCGACCTCCGGTGTCTGGTGAGCAGCTTGACGCTGGAATCCCTCCCTCATTTCTGCGTGCATCGCCGCCAACGCTCTAGAGAGCTCGTCGACTCCCTTATGTAAGTTGCCCAGTTGGACCGTATGGTCCATCAACTTCGTCTCCACTGCGATCATGCGAGCATCCATTGCTTCCCACTTCTGTGATGCCATTCTCGTTTGCATACACCGATCCTCTCAATGAAAGCACCAATGATAAGCCACTGGATGAGAATCAGGTATTTTTATTGATATATAGCTATAGTCTCGTAGTATATTCCACAAGAGCTAAGCTTCCAGCCACTAATGGCCCCCTTTCAGCTATCAGCTGAATACAATGCAAGTCTAGAGATACCCCCTGTACTACCCACCTCATTCTTACATATAGCTCTCTCTCTCTCTTCTAACTAACATCTCTAACCGTTTGCTGACTCACCCCTCCCTGCCTTAGTGAATCTCCTAGAGTATGTCAGCATGGGCCTAGGATTCATATTCGGACCCTTCTCCCTCTTTCTCCTAGAGTATGTCAATATGGGTTTAGGATCCATATTGCTATCAATTACTATGTCATCTTTGTCCTTACACAAGTTGAGATTGCAATGAAAATCTCATATTTTCTGTCTGAAAATTGAATCTCATTCACTGTATGATTGTTTAAAGGAATGAAAATGTTGCTGTCATTTTTTAACATCTTCAACTTGGAGCAACACCATAATAACTTTGTTTCAAGGTGACTGTTTTATCAAGTGTCTTAAATGCTAGTGTACTTGTCAAACAAATAGTACTGACCACTTCCATATTTCCTAATTAGATGCTTCCAACGAAGTTAAGCTGTCTTCATTTTCTATGTGGCTCTTATTAGTTAGAATTGTTTTGATAATATCGGTAATGGACTTCGATGATCTAATTATAATGTCTTTCACTATCTTGCTTTTCCAGTCCCTTTCTACAATGAAACTTTACATTTTCGCTTTCTTATTATGTTCATGTAGTCTAATCTAGTTACTTCGTCTTTATTTATTCTCTTTTAAACACAGGTTGCAGCACAAACGTCCATTAAAACCCTAGAATCTGCTTTGCATCCTTCTTTAGATATTACATTGACCCAACAATTTCAGAATGAAGAGTCCCATGGTTCGATGTCCTGGATGACTCTTAAAGAGCCTGTATGCATTTGGAGTGAGAATAATTTTACTGCTAAAGGTATACTTGAACATTTGAATGTGACCAAGGACCAATCTGACTATCTCTGGTACTTTACCAGGTAAATAATTTTTGTAATTGATGGCTGTAAAAGAAGCAGACTTTAAGAAAAGAAAGAATAAGTTTGATGCAGCTAAAAGTAGTTGAATATTCCTAGCTATTCCACATAGAGTCAGTTGCCAGTGAGAGTAATGAATTTCTGATGAAATGGTTCTTATTGCATATAACCATATGTGTCCCACCTTTTAGGTATGGTTGGACTCGATCAGTATCAGGAATAACTTTTGTTTATGTTACCATTCTATATTCTCTAATGTGCCAATTAGTACCGGTTGTAAATTTCATGAAGTTTGTACTCTTGAAAGGTGTTTGACATTCTTCTGTATAAAGCCCATTCATATGCCTACTAGGCTACTACCACTACTGAACTGCAGCAATTAAGCAAACTCTACCCCTCTTTCATACTCTTAACATTCTGAACTTTCATAAAGATGTTTTCTGTTATAGATGGAGAAATGACAACCTGAAACCAAGCCATAAATGCATAAGGAAAAAAAGTATGTTAGGATGCTGTACAATTTAATTCTGTTTATTGTTGTTCAAAGTTTGGCTTATTTGTAGTTGAAAAACTGATCTGTGAGCTAATTTCTGGGAGCAACAGTCAGCTGTTCTCTTCACGGCTATGTTGTTTGATGTCAAAGATAATTAGGGATGGCAATGGGCTGGCCGATGGGCTAGATTTAGGTGTTTTCAATGGACCGGATCATCGGTCTGACCCAGACCGACCCAAGACTTAACTATTCTAAACAAAATGACATCATTTTGCTTAGAAGAGTTGGGCTCTTGCCCAGACCTAGACTCAATTAAAAAAACACGTTTTACACTTTTAATTTTTTAAAAAATTGGCGGGGCTGACCCATTGCCATCCCTGAAGATGATTGGTTTTGAAATGCTTATCAACTTTTATGCGTGACATCCAACATTTCATCTCTTTGATCAAATGCAAGCTTGGTGTTCTTTGATGTATATACAGATTTAATAATACTCTTCAATGCATTTCTAAATGTAGAATATATGTTTCTGATGAAGACATTGCATTTTGGGAGAAAAACAAAGTTAGTCCTGCAATTCAAATAGACAGTATGCGTGATGTGATACGAGTTTTTGTCAATGATCAGCTAGCGGGTAAGACATTTTTCAGTGGTGCACATTCCATTTCACCATGCACACTTGGTTTAGTTTTTTTCCCTTCATCTTTGCATCTTTTTTGTTATCAAACATTTACTCTTCTCTTTATTTTTTGTTGTTATTGTAGTTATTTTTCGGTGTTATGTGAACATCTTTGCCAAGTTTTTTTTTTTTTGAGAAATGATATATTTGTCAAGTTTGCTATCCTAAATAGGAAAGAATTTTTGGTAATGTAAATGCGAATTGATATTTTCTTTGGTAGAAGTTGAATATCAATACGTCTGCTACACAAAAATATTGCTAGGCCCTTTGAATTTTGAAATGCAGGAAAGGTGCAAATATTCAACAACCCTGCCCTGCTGATCTGTTTTGAACTGTTCACAGTTTGATGTCATATGGCAGCAGGATTGATCAACAGTGAAAAAACAGTTGAAGCCAATTTATACTGCATATGTACTTTGTTGTTACCCTTCAAAGTTGCATCATAAGTTTTTTCATTTGCCACAAAGTAAAGAAAGTAGTCTGTATCGATCTTTAAATGATGCCAGCCTGTTTGATGGCAAAGGTTTAAGCATCGATGTTATGTTTCTGCAGATATTTTTGATTTTTCTTAAGAAATATACCACTTGGTATATTTGTTGCAAAATTTGAGACGCTACGTCATGGGTGATTCTTAATTTTATGATGCTGCAACATTTGTGGATTGTGGTGTCATAGTTGCTTTCTTTTGTTGACAGAAATGCAGAAGAGGGAAAGACTATTATTTTCAGAACACCATGTTTATCTATCATACTTGTCTTTTTAGTATTGTTTTGTCAAACTCTCCCATGGGCTAACAATGCTGTGTTTCTGGAAACTAGGCAGTGTGGTTGGTCATTGGGTCAAGGTGACGCAGCCAGTTCAGTTTCAGAGTGGATACAACAATTTGGTGTTGTTGACTCAGACAGTTGGTTTGCAGGTACATAAGTTTTTTCCTTTAGTCTATAAGCAATAATACCCTTCATCTAATGGTTAAGTTTAGTTGCTCTTGAAGATGCTAGCTAATTTAATGATCAAAACTGTCCTCTCGGCATGGTATCATAGGCCTGGACTTAGACTTGGTGCATTTGAATTTTATAGTATAATAATTTAGATACTAAAAAGAGGTAGGCAGGTGAATCATATACTTAAAACTATACAGAAAAAAGAAGATGTACAGATTCTCCATATGTTTCTCATTCTCTCTCTGAAATCTGAATACTGGTGGCTTGTAATTTAGGAAACAAATCTAGCATCCATTCATGTAGCATCAACAATACGCTTTACACTAGAAATTGTGTACTCTTGTCAGGCTTGTTGCATGGAAAAGGCACTGGATCTCATTTCACCTAACTTTTACCATAAGTATCCATATTGTGAAACATCTTGCCACTGGAGTAAAGTCAGCACTTCAATTTGCTTCCAGTGGATACTGAACCAAATTTGAACTCTGCTTTGAAATTACTTTTTGAGAGTTTCATGGTTCTAGGCCTTACTTTACCAGCAGTGGCAACATTCCTGCATATTTGGTCTATGTAATTAAACATTAATAAAAGAAATTATGAGGTATGACACCTCTGTTTCTTTTTCTTCTTTTATGTTATTTGGATCCTTACCATTGTTCTTCTAAATTGATGATACAGAACTCTGGGGCCTTTATGGAGAAAGATGGGGGAGGGATCAAAGGCCGCGCAGAGCTTACTGGGTTCAAAGATGGAGATATAGACCTCTCAAACTTATTATGGACCTACCAAGTATATCTGATCCTTTCAATTTAATTAAATCAAGTAAAACGAATAGTTACCTATCTTTCCTTTTTCTTTAACTCATGCCGAGTCATAGTCAATAAATATAGTTGATTTGACAACTACTCAGCAGGATTACTTGCATTTAGAGAGTATAGTCCCTAATGGCAACATGGCCCATGTATTAATAAATTTATTCAAATTCAAAATTTTATGAAAATTGGCTTGCTTTAATGCCAGCTGATATATCTACATGCCAAATAAAAGATCCTATACATGCTTCGATGTTTGAATTCCACTATATTTTCCTACACTAACACCTTAATGTGATCAGATTCTATTAAGGAAATGTAGCTGCTATTCTTCTCTTTTCTTCCCATAAATAGAAAATTCTGTTGTGGGGCATGAGTTTTATCTACTTGTTTCTAGGTTGGCCTTAAGGGAGAATTCCTGAAAATTTTTTCCATAAATGATGAAAAACAAGCAGAGTGGACTGATTTCACACCTGATGCTGTTCCATCCACTTTTACCTGGTACAAGGTAATTCCAAATTTTAAAACTTAATAACTATTGCGTTGATAATGTTACACTTTTCTGGTTACTGTAATGACATTACAGACACATGTATCATACGGCCTTGTTTAATTTGCTATTATAGATCTCATCAACTCAAGCAACTTTATTTGACCTCTTTAAGTTGTGCATGAAAACTGAAACCCATTGTTTTGACTTGAAGTTGGTACGATTGGTGTGAGTTTTTGGGGTAAGCATGGTTAACCAAATGGGATGAGGCAATGAAAAAGTTCTGAACAATTACAGTTGGCAAAATTCTTGTGGATTTTGTTGACGGCCATGGAGCCTTTTAGATGAATAATGTGATTTGCATGCAAAGAACTAAGTTCCTAGGAATTACCTTTTCTGCAACATGCTAAGTTGCTTATTTAAACTGGTTCAGTAAGCAATGAAACAAGCTTCAGCCAAGTGCTTTTGTTTATTTCTATAGGAAATTGAGCTTGTAGAATCCTGTCCTTGAATCAAGTTGTCTTTAAGATGGAATACTTACTCATCTGATTAGTTTTTACAGACATGTTTGCAAAATAGTTTGGCTTCTTGTATAACAAACCGGATAGAGTTTGAAGTAATACTGATTCCTGAGAACTATCACGAATCAATGCATGAGAGTTTGAAGAAGTACTGATTCCTGAGAACCTATCACGAATCAATGCATGCTAGTCTTTCCTTAGTGGTCATGATTCTCAATTCTTGCAGACATATTTTGATGCACCAGCTGGTGCTGATCCAGTAGCTCTTGATCTGGAAAGCATGGGAAAGGGTCAGGCTTGGGTCAATGGTCACCATATTGGAAGATACTGGACCCTTGTTGCTCCGGAAAAAGGATGTCAAAGATATTGTGACTATCGTGGAGCATACAATTCGGATAAATGCAGAACAAATTGTGGGAAACCTACTCAAATCTGGTAGTCTTCTACTAAGATTGATTTCGATCTTAAATCTATGGGCATGTGCTTGCTATCTCGAAGTTGTTGATGTCATTGTTTGCCATTTGTTCCAGGTATCATGTTCCACGCGCATGGTTACAGGAATCAAATAACTTACTTGTCATCTTTGAGGAAACTGGAGGTAATCCGTTGGATATATCAGTAAAAACACGTTCAACCCAAGTGGTCTGCTCACAAGTTTCAGAATCTCACTATCCACCTCTTGGGAAATGGTCCCATTCAGATTTTATTGAGGGAAATATTTCGATGATTGAACTTACACCAGAAATGCACTTGAAGTGTCAGGATGGGTTTACTGTATCTTCTATAGAATTTGCTAGCTATGGAACTCCCCAAGGAAGTTGCAGAAGGTTTTCTAGAGGCAATTGTCATGCTGCGAATTCATTGTTTCTGGTGTCTAAGGTGAGTGAATTAAAACTCATGTCCAAAATGTAAACAAACTTACGGAATGCTGATACCATCAACAACCTGGCATGCTTATTTGGTTTTTATCTTACCATTTGTGTATTTTTTCTACTTCTTGGGGTGAAATTGAAGCTAAATGAGAACAAATATATATATATATATATATATAGCCTTATAAAATTGGAAGAAAATGCAGCCCTTGCCTGCAGAGATTTGTTAATTTCCACTAATTTGCTGTCAATGATTTTTCGTTTCTTGGCAATATGTTGGCAATTGCAATGCCAATATAGGGTATGTATTTAGTTTATTTAACCCAATATAGTGGAGTTAGTAAAGATATGAGAACAATAGTCTACATTGTTGCAGTGCTTTTTTATAGAAGTGTTGGCTTACGCCTGTGTCTTTTGTGTCCTTGCAGGCTTGCCTGGAACAAAATGAATGTACAGTTGCAATTTCAAATGCTGCATTTGGAGGTGACCCATGCCATGGCATAGTTAAGACATTGGCTGTTGAGGCAAGATGTGCCGTACCAGTAAATGTTGGCTTCTCTGAGTATTGAAGTTAGCAGTCGATGCTATTTCTGTAACATATTAACATATCGCTTTATTTGAAGCTTTTCCACTCACCGCAAAGGCTTTAGTTTAGTGGTGGGCGTTCGTTTAAGTTGTCAACTTCACCCGCGGTTCATCTCCTCCTGGGTTGGCTGTGGGGGTTGGGAGTTACCTCATCATATATTATCCATGTCATATTTACAAGTCATGAAGCAATTGATGTAAACATCCTTCCCGGATGAAATTAGTACGTCCATTGCAAGAAGTAATCGAGGTAAATTTACAAGCTTGAAATTTCCAATAAAAGCTTATAAAGTTACTTTCCTCGTAAGCAGTTGGCCCCAACTTCTTGCAGATAATGTGTTATTGAACACATTCTGATCCCTTGAGGTCATAACTTGTCATCGGGTAGATAGAAGCCCATCTTTCCTCTGTTGGCTTCCAGCAAAAGACTCCTTTATTGTAACCACTTGTGTAAAGGTAAAATACATTACGTATAATGGAGAATTGATAACCGTCCAAACTTAGAACTAGTCAGGGAAGTAGTACACGTACAAATCCAAGTCTAGTAATAATAGCTTATGGAAATCCAGTGAAAGAAAGGAATGAAGAGCATGGTGCTGGACCAACGAATTTACCCTTAATTTTATTATTATACTAAGTCCAACACATGGGATGGATCATGGATGATTTCCCAAGATGAAGTCATGAAGATCCACCAAGCGAGAGAAGAGTGTGCATTTACCGTTATTTTACTAAGAGTGAGTGGTCGAGTAGCGATGGCATTGCATAAACGCTGTAGGTGTGGGCATTTGACTTTGATTATGAATGGAGCGTTGAAATTGAAGGCTCGTCATCTAGCTGATTTCATCAGATAAAGTTTCAGTACGGGTATTTAGTAGTAACTGTACGTATGGAGCAAAGTGAAACGCAGAATTAATCGTGATATGCCAATTTAAAAGAAAGAACAAAGATAGACATGACAGAAACGCACCATATTTCCTTCGCCTGAATGTAGTCACGCGTCTTTTATGCATTAGGTGCTTTCCTTGTTCGTTCTCCAATTGGGCAATAACACAATGAAATTCCTTCCTTCTAAGTTTGTTCGTTTCTTCCAATCTTTTGTCTTCTCCATTGTTCTTGTACTTGGGAAATATTTTGAATAGAAAATTTTACCAGAACATTTATTATCGTTTCAAGAATAGCATCCACGACCAAAGGAATTCGGGGATCGAAGAAAACGTTAGAACTTCTGTGGAAACGCAAGGAGAATGTCTGGTGAACGTGACTACGTTACACCGTTAAATTCAACAAATTTGATTTTTACGCATTTGATGGAGCATATATGAAGGTATAGCCATACAAATGTGAGCAGTTTTTGGCTCTAAACAACACCCCTGATATACTGTAAGTGGAAAATAAAGCGTAATTGGAATTTACTATATTTGAAAAACTAAATGAAATTGGATCGGAATTTGCTGCAACAGTTAGTCAATGTGGTGACGAAGAAATCTTTAAAGGTTCAACATTAAGACAAGAAGAGTCGTACAAGAATATTGTTCAAATTTTGGTAGATACTCGAATCACTTATCATTACTGACCCAAAAATTGTCTAATGAGATTCTTCTTAAAAGGGCTTAAGCCACAGTTACAGTTAATTCAGACACCCTTTAAGAAGCTTATATACTTGCTAGAAACAAAAAGTTTTGTTAGTAGTCAAATTGACCTCCCAACACATCAAAAGACGGGGCATCAAATCGTTCCATTATCTGGGAAGCCTTGCAATGGTTCTCTAGTGAAAGGAACATTTCCAAAAGTTATTACAACAAAGACTAACTAATCGGAGAGATTACTACCTATATCAATAATCAATTCAACAAATTGGATCATAGATTTGAGTGTGGAGGTTAGATACTCATCCTACGTCGGTGGGATAAGAATGTGAGAGGAGGAAATAAGCCTATAAAAGAAGGCTCTCTCCTTCTCCTTTAATATACTAAAACAACATTTCTCTTTTATGTATAAGTTAGAGGATTAATTTTGTAATCCCTAATTTTCATTCATAGTGAAATTCTTCTTTTTCCTTGATTTTACCCTATTTGGGTTTTCTACGTAAATTTCTTGTATTCTTTAATTTTCTTTATACTTTTCTTTTTTCATGCTTTCTTTTTCAACAAGTGGTATTAGAGCGATTCTTAGGTTAAGTTTAAATCTATTTATTGTAAGCTTTGTGATTGCCACTTAGTGTGAATCCTCCACATCAAAAAGTAAATTATATTTTGTAGTACACTCGAGTGTGCACGGTACGCTTGTGAGACCACTTTTTAGTTTTCATACCTAGTGGGACTCACTGTCTCCTGTCATTCCTAAATTACTCAGTGTCATCATTTGTGAGACTCATTTTGTATGGAGACCACGAGATTACTATTCATGTGTAGGGTCGACTTACGTGAAATAGTGGGAGGAGTTTTTTGGCATAAAGTCAAAAGTAAAAGGAGAATATAAGTTAGATAAATTCAACAGTGAAAATTTCTCGATTTAAAAGATGAGAATGAGGGCTATCTTGGTGAAGATGAGTGTCTCGTAGTAATCGTCAAAAGGCTAGATAATATCATTAATAAAAAATGAAAAGAAATGGATGCAAACACAACGACAAATTTACATCTCGGAATGGCAGATGAGATATTGTGAAGTATAGATGAGAAGAAGATAGTTAAAGAAATTTGAGATTATCTTACAAGTATATACGAGGCAAAGTCCCTACACAACATAATATTTCTTAAGAAGAAGTTGTACATTTTGAGGATGATAGAATCTTCGACGATGATTGAGCATGTCAATATACTGAATTCTCTATTTTCACAACTCAACAATATGGGTTGTGTGATAGGGACTAGTGAACGAGCGAAAATTCTACTTCAGAGTTTACCGGATTCATACGATCAACTCATCATCAACTTGATGACCAACTTGCCTGTGGAAAGTTTAAACTTCGACAATATTGTAGCTACAATCATTGATGGGGAAAAGTGGCGCAAGAATAAAGAGGGATCTTCACAGAGCCATTGGCTGTGACGAGAGGTAGATCGATAGAACATGGTTCTAATGGGAGTCAACAACACGGTAGATCAAAATCTTGGAGTAAGAAAAATATCAAGTGCTATAATTGTGGCAAGAAAGATCACTACAAGAAAGATTGTTGGAATCTGAAATAAAATTCTGGTCCTCAAGGAAGAGTTGCTTACCCTCAAGGAAATGTTGCAAGCAGATCAGACAACGATAACGCTTTGACCTGTGAAGGATTAATAACACATGATGGCAAAAGGATGACGTAAGATGTGTGGTTGGTTGATTCAGGTGCAACCTATCACTTGACCTCTCATAAAGAATGATTCTATCACTATGAATCAGTCTTAGGAGGTGTTGTATATAGCTACAGTGATCAGGTCATGAATGTTGTTGGAATTGGATCTATCAAGATGAAGATGTACGATGAAACTGTTTGTACCATTCAACAGGTACGACATGTTGAGGAAATTCGAAAGAATCTATTGTCCTTAGGACAACTGGACAACCTCAGTTATAAGATGAAGTGTGAATGGGGAATCATGAAGATAGTTCATAGAGTGCTAGTAGTAATGAAGGTAGAGAAGATAGTTGCCAACTTGTACATACTAAAGGGAGAGATTTTGGTTGTTGGGCACCAATCACCGGAACCCAACTCTTAATCGGAATCATGAAGCCTGAACGTATTCCCATAGGGTTCTTTCCATGAACCCTTATTGGGCATTATCCCATAAGAGTGGTGTGCCCATGACAGTCAAACATCAAAACGAACTTATTTCTTCAACTCAACCATATTACGAGGAAAATCAATATAAGCATACATACATAACTAAACTACTTCAATCTATCATTTTATTTCTAAAACGACAGAGTTTGAAAAACTTTGTTTATATATCAAAAACTACATCATTGGCTTATTACAAAAATAAAAAAATAGCAAATTTGCGGAAGTTCCTCAACTCTTGATCACTTGATCTCTTAACTATCACCTGAAGAGGGAACAAAAAGGGAGTGAACTTGATAGCTCGTGGGTAACAGTTTATAATAAAAAAATAAACAAAACTATTGAAAACGTTCATTTGTCATAGAAAACTTTCATATAATGAGTAATATTATTGGAGATACACATTGGTTTTAAAAAACAAGAGTGCAGATGAATAAGCCAAAATTTATTTCACTTAGTTCATGTAAAAATTAGTAGCAACCATGGGCACGTCAATTGGAGGTAAAAAGAATGTTGGAGCTATCTAAAAAAACTTTGATAAACATGACAATTATACTACTCTGACCATGTTCAATAAAACCAATTTTTTTGGCATAAGCACAAGTGAAGGTATGGCTATACAAATGTGATCGATTATTTACTCTAAACAATACCCTTGATATATTGAAAGTGGAAAATAAGTGGGAGCGATACCTATTGTATTTGAAAAATCGAATGAAATTGGAGCAAGTATAATAAAAGCAATTTGTTGTAACATTTGGATAATGTTTTATGAAGAAATATTTAAAGATTTAGTTAGTGATTTTAAGCTCCCAGTACATCAAAGGAGGAGGTATCAAATTGTCCCATTATGTGACAAACCGAAGCAATAATTCTCCAGTGAGAGGTACATCTTTAAAAATTTTCACAATAAAGACCAACTAATCAACCTATACCATTTATCAATTCAACAAATTAGGTCATTTAAAAATTGAGTATCAAGGTCAACCAATAATAAAAAAATTTGATGAGCAAAGGATTAGGGTTCTCTACTTCTAGTATGATGAGAGGTATATATCAAACCATAAGTATGAAATTGCATTTATTAATGGTGAAAAGAGAAGAGAAAGTGATAAAAAAAAGAAGAGTTAGTAGGAAAAAAAGCTATGGAACATACCATTTGCTTTGTTTTTCTATAAGCTATAGTGTGAATTGAAGAGGAGAGGGAGTTCAAAAAAATGAGGATCATCAAGTATGTAAGAATATAACAATACATATTTTAGTAGATAATAGAATAGCCTATAATTTTATGAATGTACCAGTGATTAAGAAGAGCAAGTATGATTTCTGTGAGATAAACCCCTTTCAAATCACAATTTAGGGAGGGTTAAAATTGAAGTGCAATCAGTGTTGTATGAATTTCATATAGATTATGTAGGGAGTGTAATTCATTCTAAAGCCTTAGTGATAACATTAAGAGTGTGATGTGGTATTCAGAATACAATAGTTGGTGGGTATCAACAATGTGTTATGGAATTTCAAGAAGAAGACTCTAACCTTTATATGGCAGAATTGATTGATCATACTCAATGAAAATTTATAAAAAAAGGGTTGAGGTAATATCAAGAAAAGAGTTTAATAAGGCATTTAAACAACCAAGTATAAGGAATATCTATATGTTACAACTAATCTAATTAAATGTTATTACAACAAATCAATATGAAGGAGAATCGATTAAATACTTTTGATGAGATCAATGGAGTGATGAATGAGTATGCTTATGTTTTTCAGGAACCATTCCATTTACCTCTAAAGAGAAGGTAAAATCACGGGATCTACCTAAATAAGGGAATAAAAATAGTAAATATTAAGCTTTATCGATATTAGAGTTACAAAAGGATATGATTAATTAATCAGTCCAAGAGCTAGTGAAGTAGAGATTCATTCTTCATAACACTAGACTATTTGATTCTATGGTAGTTCTTGTCAAGAAGAAGGACAGTTCCTAAAGAATATGTATAGATTATTGAGACTTGAATAAGAATACAATCAAGGACAAGTTTCCAATTCTCTTAATTGAAGAATTATTGAATAAATTACGTAGTTCTAATTGTTATTCTAAGCTAGACTTAAGATCATGATATGATTAAATAAGGATGCCCCTAAAGTCATTTCAAAAATACCCTTTAGAACTTATCAAGGTCACTTTGAGTTTTTTGGATATTCCTTTTAGATTGACAAATGCCCCTTCATCCTTATAAAATTTGATGGATGAAATCTTTAAACATTTCCTAAGGTGATTTATCTTAGTGTTCTTTGATGATATCTTGATTTACCATAACTCTTGCCAATAACATTGGAGCATATTTATTGAACCATAAAGGTACTTAAAGAAAATCAATTGTTTGTTAAGGGAAGAAAATGTATTGTTAGAGCAAGGCATATAGATTATCTTAGGTACTCTATCTCTAAAAATAGGGTAACAACATATCACAAAA
The DNA here is from genome assembly GCA_025531925.1 of Erythroxylum plowmanianum. Classification (NCBI taxonomy): domain Eukaryota; kingdom Viridiplantae; phylum Streptophyta; class Magnoliopsida; order Malpighiales; family Erythroxylaceae; genus Erythroxylum; species Erythroxylum plowmanianum. The sequence continues at coordinate 10,570,624 of JANVCQ010000005.1, forward strand.
GGTGAAGACTATTATAAATTGGTCAATATTGAGAATTTTGAAAGAGTAAAGAGGATTCCTTAATCTTACCAATTACTATTACATTTTAATTAAAATGTAAGAAAAGTTGGCTAAGATCTTAATATAAATGTTAAAAATACAAACATGGCCAATTGGAATTAGGGCATAAGGTCACAATAAGCCTTTGATGATCTTAAAATAGCCATTACATCGGCACTTATTCTTGTTTTACCTGATTTTTAAAACCATTTATAATTAAGTCTGATGCTAGTGGAATGATATTTGGTTAGATTTTGTAACAAGATAAACCCTTATAGTTTCAATAAGCAAGGTTTTAGCTGCTAAGTACCAAATATTGTTCATTGATGAGAAGGAATTTTTAGTTTTGATTAAGGCAGTTATATTTGAATGGGAAACCAAAAGAGCCTGAATTGGACCAAAGGGGTATCCACTCCTTTCCAATAAACACAGTTACCTAAACTACTTGGATACGATTTTGAAGCATATTATAAGAGTGGTAAGGAAAATGTTGCAGTAGATGCACTCTTAAGGGTTATTAGCATCGACTTGTTTATCTTGTCAATTTTTCCTAAATACACATTAATAAGATGGAGGACATTAAATAATATTGGGAAAAGGATATTTACTATTAATAATTTTATCACAAGGTTAAAGAAAGGGGTGAAGTTTAAAGCATATTAATGGAGAGAGGAGATCCTAAGGTGGAAAGGGAGGCTAGTGGTGTTTAACCCAGAATTAAAAACAAATTAATAAGGAATGATGGGACACAAATTATTAAGGAATGATGGGGCACAAAGAGGTCAAGATATCAAATACTACAAAAAGACAACAAAACTATGAGACTTATGAAATTGAAGTAGTATTATTGTATTGTGAGCTTGAATTTATACAGAATTGTAAGAGAAGACTTAGCTAATTAAGTGCCTATGTAAGTGCCTAGACTAAAGCAATGTATACCGTTACAATCTTATACAACTGATTTAAATTACAAAGTCAAATCTATACAGCTGGCTTAGATTACAAAGAATATTCTAGTCTATGAAATGGGCTTCATTGTGGGCTCTATTACGCCCCCTCAAGCTGGCGGACGTCTTCGTAGCCCAAGCTTGACTTTGAGCTCCAGAAATCGCGATTTTGGAAGAGGCTTCGTTAGGGTATCGGCTGTTTGGTCATCGGCGGAGATATGAGACACTCGGAGGGCACCGGATTGAACTTGTTCCCGGACAAAGTGGAAGTCGATGGCTAAGTGTTTCATTCGTGAGTGAAACACCGGGTTTGAGCTGAGTTGGGTTGAGACTTAAATAGGCAGAAATGAGGGCTATTCATGTGTAGTTTAGGTGTGGGCATTCGGTTTATTAAATAGACTGCAGTAGCAAAGGCATGGGGCCAATATGAAATTGGAATTGATGCATTGGATAATAATGTGAGACCAGTCTCAACAATATGCAGATGTTTGCGTTCTGAAATTCCATTATGTTCAGGTGTATGTGGTGGAGTGGTTCGAAACGAAATACCATGTGCTTGTAAAAATGGAGTGAGGGCAATATATTCTCCTCCATTATCAGAATACAGTGTTTTTATTGGTTTCTCAAAGAATTTTTCAACTAGCAGTTTAAAGCGAATGAAGATCTCTTTAACTTCTGATTTTTGTTTGAGAGGATAAAGCCAAGTATACCTGGTGAAGTGGTCAACAAATATGACATAGTAGCGAAAATCATCATAAGATAATTCTGGTGACATCCAAACATCTGAAAAAATTATTTCCAATGGTTGAGTGGATAGAAGAGTTGAGTTTGAAAAGGGCAACTTATGACTTTTATTACTAAGACAAGCATTGCAATGATGAGATGTAGAGACTGATGAGATTTTGTTTTGAGATAAAATGTTTGTTTCAATTGCTTTGGCAGGGTGACCAAGTCGGGCATGCCAATTGATGGGTGCTGCGGAACCAGTGGATAGTGCTAGGATCGGTGAAACTGATGATGGCCACTCATAAACTCCATTCCTAGGCGTTCCCTGAAGAATTGTACTTCCCTGCAAAAGATCCTTTACAAGAAATGAGTAAGGTGAGAATTCGACTTTCACATTGTTGGTGACACAAAACTGATATACGGATATTAAATTCTTTTTCATCTCAGGTACGCAAAGCACATTCTCAAGATTCAGTGTCATATTACTCGAGGGAAGTGAAGTATTGCCAATGTGACTGATTAACAAACCTGTACCATCACCGATCATCACATCCTCTGAACCATTGTATGGTTGATGTTTGTCCAGGGTTGAAATATCAGCAGTAACATGATGAGATGCACCTGTATCTAAGAGCCATGGTTGACCGTTCAGATGCTGGGAATGAGGAGTAGCAAGGTTGGCAGTTGGCTGCCATGAGGAAGATGGAACATTTGATGTGTATGGCACAATTCGAAATGTAGGACAGCGTTTTGCAGAGTGACCCTGAACACCACAAATTTGACATTTGCCAAGATAGGGTCGAGAGCCTTGAGCATTGGTAGTCCAATTCAGATGATTGCTGGACTGGTGGTTCTGTTGCTCAGTAGAGCCTGAATAACGAGTGGGTTGAACAGCTTGGGAGCGCCAGTGATTGTGCTGATTAGAGTGACTGCGTTTGGTAGAGCTACGATTGGCATAATTGGCTGTTGCAAGATAGTGGCTGGGGATGGGTGGTTGCATTTCAGATTCAGCAATAATTAGCTTTTCATGCAGTTCATCAAAGGAGATAGGATGTTCTCGGGCATTAACATTTGTCTTGATATCCTTGTAAGTGTCATCAAGACCCTCCAATACTTTATCAGTGATATCTTCAATATCCATTGGCGCTTTTAATTCAGCTCGTTGATCTGTTTTTATTTTGATTGCTTGCATATATTCTGTGATAGTAGAGTTGCCTTTGACAATTTTCTTGAGTTGAGCTTTCACTTGTTTGATTTTGCCACGGGATGCTTGTGCATAGGTTTTAGCGAGAGAGTCCCAAGCCTCTTTAGAAGTAGTAGCAGTTGCTATGAATGGAATAATTGATGGGGAGAGGGCTCCAATGATTGCATTTAAAATAAGCTGATCTTGTCGAATCCAAAACTGATATTCTGGATTGGATGTAGGTACATCTGCAGTGGTAAGGATTGGTGGTGGACATGCTTTAGTGCCATCAATATACCCCATGAGATCATATCCAATGAAGAGACTGTGAAACTGCAGCCTCCAGGATAAGTAATTGGTGGAATTAAGTTTCAGTGGAGCTTGGGCAACGGCATTGATGGTAATGAGATTGGCAAAAACATTGACGCTAGAGGCAGATGAGGTAGACATGATGCAGAAGAAAGGAAAAGAAAAAAAATGTTTGACGTATGTCTATGGCTCTGATACCATATGAGACTTATGAAATTGAAGTAATATTATTGTATTGTGAGCTTGAATTTATACAGAATTGTAAGAGAAGACTTAGCTAATTAAGTGCCTATGTAAATGCCTAGACTAAAGCAATGTATACCGTTACAATCTTATACAGCTGATTTAAATTACAAAGTCAAATCTATACAGCTGGCTTAGATTACAAAGAATATTCTAGTCTATGAAATGGGCTTCATTGTGGGCTCTATTAAAAACATGTATTATTAGAAGGGAATGGCTAAAGATATGTGGAGTTACTTTAAACAATGTTTAACATGTCAAAGAAATAAGTACGATACATCAGTTTACCCAATTTCGCTTCAACTACTGCCTATACTCAGAAAGATATTAAAGGGAGACCAGCCTAGATTTCATTGAAGGATTGTCATTATTAAGCGGTAACTTAGTGATATTGATATGTATATAGATTCCGTAATTACGCACACTTCATTGCCATGAAGTACCTTCTTTTGTTCTTGAAATGGCTCAATTATTCATTGAACACATTTTTAACCCCCATTGAGATGTTTAAAGCAAGTGTATGTGATATAGACGGTTTGTTCCGGAGCAATTTTTAGCCAAAATAATCTTTAAACTACAAGGATTCAATTTGAAAATTTTGACAGCATATCACCCTCAATCAAATGAACAAATACAAGCAATCAATAAAATACTGAAAACCTTTTTGAGGTGTTTTTGTTGTGATAATCCATACAAATGAGTCGGTTGGACTACTTCAACTAAATGGTAGTATAATACAACTTATTCAAAACCATTTAAAATTGTGTATGATTATCCCCCTTCTACATGTATCCCTTACTTTGTGGGAGACTCAACTAGGAGGATAAAGAGACAACTTTAGTAGTAACAAATTTTTATCTAAAAAGCGCTCAACATAGAGCGAAGCAACAAACTGATAAAGGGAAGATTTAACAGAGAATTCGACGCAAAAGAGTGAATTGTCCTTAACCTCCATCCATGTAAGCATCATTCTTTTCACAGAAGAATTAATCATAAACTCTCACGTATCATCAACTATATGAGATGGAAAAAATAGACGTGGTATCATCACTGTTACTTCATATTTCAGATATCTCAACTTGAACATTCACCCTATGTTTTATTTATATAAAATCTAACTTAAAAAAGAGCATTCGCGTTACAAGGGAATGAAGCTTCTTCACCGTGTCTAAGCTGTTCTTTTCTCTCCTCTCTTAAATGTTCTTTGTATCTGGGAAATATTTCCAGTAGAATTAATTCAGCATCTAATTCTAATTTTCATGCACCAACGATCTACGACTTTGATCCCAACAAAAGTTTTTTCCCCTCTAATTTGTTCTCGTAACCAATAATGTATAGCCCAATGCTTAATATACATGGTCCATGAACAAAATGCCACAGTTTCAACCTTGAATAAACCGAGAATGTCTTTCATTGTACATATTTTATCTTTTTTGCAGTATCTACAATGTTTTGAGATATTTCAGGGTGCTTCAGCTTCAACAGTTTCCCCAGCCGATCTGTTGCCTCCAGGAAGCAACCATCCCTTATGCATGGTTCCGAACAAAGACCAAAAAGAATCATATTAACGTCTTCCTCAAGCTGAAGACTGAAGAGGTGGCTGAAGACCTGAAGAAGAGTACATGAAGATTTTGTATACTTTCTTGAAAATACAATACATAAATCTATAAAGAAAATCTAATAGGAGCGAGGGGGATTCATATTGCAATTGAAAATAAAGCCAATATCGTAAAAGATAACTCTGTTAAGTGGCACGTCCAAATTCAAGCAACGTTGTTTTTATATTCGTATTCCTGCTTTATCAAAGTGGAAAAACCCTCTTTTCAAATACGAAAACAAACAACATAAAGATTCTCAGTCCTCACCACTTTCATCCTTGAAATAACCATATCTTTAACAGTTGTGGACCTAGAGACCAAGTTAACAATAAATAGACCTCGCTTGGAAAGGGTATCTCTCACAGTCAGAAGAAATGACTCTTCAACAAAATCTGCAGCCGGACATGTCATTCCAAAGCTGTTCATAACCAAGCCAAAAAGGAGCAACATGAACTTCTCAGGTTGGAGATGCATCCAAAAGCAATTACATATTAATAGTTTTATCTACCTTGAGTCAGACGAGTCCACATCAATTACAATTATGTCAATCCCATTACTTTCTGATGGGGATACTATACCACTTTCACTTGGAGAAGGCAATGTAGTGCAAGAATTATCCCCATTTTCATGAATGGTTTTCATTTTATCATGTGCTGCGAACTTTTTTAAATCTCTGATGAACTCAATTCCATCAGCAATATGCACCTGCAATGCCAAGGAATAATCGAGTAAGGCATATCAACAGTGAACAGAATTTTAAATTTGTGGATGTCAAGATATCCTATTGATGCCACTAACCCCTCAAGCTTACAGATAAGAAATGTAAATTAGAGTTTTGGGGTTTTATGTTCTGTCCAAACCCCCAAAACTCTTCTTTGGGATAATTAATACTATCCTACTTATAACAATAAAAGACAGCATCCAAATTGTAAAATTTAAACAAAGTAACATCTGATCCAGTTTACTTGTATCCAAAATGGCTGGTCATAAACTAAAGCAAATATCGACCATATGGAAGATAGCAGTCGAGTCTCCAAGACATCATTGATCTCAACAAAATGATCTTTTGTTAATAATACACCAGGTAAAACTCTCATACTCAAACCCATTCTAAACCAAAATAATTTAAAATAGTAAAAGTGCTTGATACATTGTTCCAAGTTATGAGCCTTTTTTGAACTAAACCTACCTTATGGTATGGGGGAAGTTCATGGAAAAAGGTAGCCATTAAATTGTAAAGCATAAATTACCTTCAAATTTTTATCTTCAATAAAACCAAAGTAGTCCCTTGCAATACCAAGTATCACAGGATCTAACTCCACCACCTGTCAAATTCATAATTTCTCAAACCAATTCTATCAGAATGAAAAAGAAAAAAAAGGCATCTGTCATCCCCATTACCCTTTGTTGGATTTGTGGGGTGGTTTTAAAGTTTACATTTACCTCAACGTTCAAAAATTGTATACATTGGTGCAGAAACATAGGAAGCAAACCGGCCCCAAGGCCTACAACAACTGCATTAACCTGAGAAAGACAAAGATTAAGTTCTTCATCAACATTCGAAATAACGACCCTGCTCTCACTGAGAAAAGCACTTGTAACCACAGAAACAAACTTCTTTGACCCAAACTTGGAAGTCATATTTCAGAACCCCTTGCTTCATTTACCAAAGGCTCTGGTCAACTTTGGAGTCCAGATGGAAGGACATAAACCATTTACATCAGAAAGAGACTTGCATATATTGCAGCATAGTAACCTCTGAAACACAAGAAGAAATGGGAAAAGGTAGCCGATCTTACCATTCTTTCCAATGATGCTGAACTTTCCAAATAAGAAGAAATCAACATGAAGCCAGAGAGAATCCCCAAGTGATATGAACTAGCCAGGTAATCGTGATAAACCTTCACCTCCTTGCTTGAATCTACAGTATTGAGTTACAGGGGAAAAAAGAAGATATATAAAAATGATGAACAACAAAATGATTATGCAGCGACACATTGTTTGGCCATATATGCACAAATCTCAATCTGAAAGCTTTAGCAAACCACTTTGACTTTGAGAACAATTTGACAACAACAAACGATCTAGTAAATACAAATATAAAATACAAAATTTTCAGTTGCAATTGTTTGATAACAGAAGATAACTTCATCTAAATAGATATCAGCATGGATAATCTTTTACATAAAAAAAATATTTAAGCAAGGCTAACTAATGAAGTACACAACTCAAAAGAATGAATGAAAGATTAACCTGAGGTTTTAAAAGGAATCACCAAGGAACGGAGGATATTAAGAGTGAAAGTATATAAGTGAACTGTTACCCTTGTTTTGTTTCCGAACTCCCCTTTTCTTCGATTTTGTCGATCTAGTTTTCCCCTCCACTTCAGTAACTCTCTGAGAAGGTTCATCTACTAAGAGAAGAGCTTCAGACTGCACCAAACCCTCAGATCTTTGGAAGACAAGACGACGGAACATTAAATCTCTGGATGGTAAAAGGCAACTGACAACAACATCAACATGTTCATAAACAACATCTTCAACAGTAATAGGCCCAGTGGAGGGAGATATAACCTACAGAATTCAAACAACAATAATCCAATACAGAAATATTGAGAAATTTTTACTAAAAGCATTAAGTAGATCCAAGCTCACAATATACTATCAAAAGGAAGAAGGATCAAGATTCCAAATAGTGCATTAAAGATTAAGGCAGCCTATTAGAACTGAGATACATCTTTAACCTGATGAACAGTATTTCGTTGTTTGATCCCATCACTTGCCATCATGAAGCTGCGATAACATTACAAGGTTGAAGAAATGTGAGAAACACTTAGTTGCAGCATATAAATCAAGGAGTTTCCCATTCCTAAACTAGTCATTAAATGTAAATTTTCAAACAGTAACATACGGGATTTGTGTTCCATCATCATGTTTTCCAGGAGCCAACTCTTTAACGAGAGGAGATAAATCTTTCTGAAAAATAAACAAATATCAGATAATAATGCCACAAATCTGCAGCAAGTGTTTGTTGGTAAAATCAGAAAGCATTTCTCTTTAATGAGTGAAAAACAAAGAGAATTACCTGGATATCATCCATGCTAGCAATAGTGTGACTACTATCCAGTATAACCTTCACTCAGCACATAAGATTTTAGTTAGAAGCTATGGTGAAGTTAAATCTAGAGGAACAGACAGACACCAAATAATATCCCAGAATACCATTACTAGACGAGCAGCCTTTGAGCTTTCAACAACCATCCATTGTCCTTCTTCTGAAGAGAAGAGCCATTCATGAGCCCGATTCTGAAATCTAAGATCCAGTTAAGTACTTCAAAGAGAAGAAAAGGTACTTCCCAAATCAATTGTTCTTGCATAAGTTTAAAACAATGTAAAATTTCAATACTAAAACTAAACTATGTCATGAAGGCACATCTATGCACGTAGATGTATATTCAATCCAAAATATCAATGAGGGACCACAGGAGAAGGTATCAGATCATTTGCTTCAATTACATAAGCATATTTGCTAATGCATCCAAGGATTGCAAACCACGTCCAAAGGATGTAAATCAATCCAATGGTAGTTGTGACAGTTCTTCCAAATGTTGCAAAGAAGTTATCTTTTCTTTTAGAACAATCAGAAATTTAGTCTGACAACATCAATAATTTCGCTATCTAGTGCATCCAAAGAGAAGATATATTGGGCATACCTTAGACACAATAAAAACCCCATATGGATAAGAAAATGGGCCCATCTCCTCCCTGGCATCAAGAAGGACAGATTTGTAACAAAACCGGGAACTTCCTTGCCCCCCCAAAGTAAGCTGACACCGGCGACCTTGGCTAAGCTTTGTCAACTCCCCTTTGACTCCTAGTTGCAGATCTTCTAGAGAGTAGGATATATCAGAACCACTGGAATATTCTCTACGTGTTTGATTCTCTTTATCAAAGGCTTCAAGGAGACCAGAAGCCTAAAATAGTAAGAAGCAAGCAGTGGGATGTCTATACCAAGATTCTTATACAAAGTTAACAAAATATGGAATATAAGAATGAGTAACAATGTCCAATTATTAGACAGTAATAAGAAAAAGTCTCAGTCTTAGGGTTACCTAAGTGCCTGATAACTTTCACTTTACTGCAAACAAAGTATCCAATTTTTTATCACAGACAAGGCAATCAGTTTTAATACCTGATTTCCACCACAATCAAGGGATGAATGATCGATCAATGACTCTATCTGGTGCAAAACGATAGATGTATCTTTTTCAGCAACGATCATAAAGGTGCGAAGGTTTGGTTTACTGGATGTTTTGTGTGGTATTGCATAACTACTCATTTTCCAACCAAACCGGAACTTGGGTAATAGCAAACCTGAAATGGATGAGAACTTGTATCAGTTGAGATCAATCACTAAAATCTATGTCAAATGTATTTCAGTGGAAACGTGAAACAAAAAGAATATATATCTCTTAGTGTTTCACCTCACAACTAATTTAAAGTGAATTATCAAGCATTTTAAAACTAAAAATAAGCAAAAGCACGTGAAACAAAATTGATCAAACTTGGATAAAGAAGTACCTAGAACATGAAACTCTGCAAGTGTAAGGCAAATAAACTTCCCATGAGGTTTCAGAACTCTTTTGACCTGACATATAACAACAGACAATTTGCTTCGAACACTAAACACGAAAGTTGATTAACTAAAGCATATCACTGAATAATTAAAAATAAGCTCAAACGAAAACCCAACAAACCTCTGACAGATACTGGCTACCAAGCTTTGGCCCAAGTTGTGGTTCCATCAAAGCATCCAATCCACCCTTATCAATAACCACATCAAAGGCCTCGTCTTCAAACTGCCACATACATACCAACCATTGGTTAACATTATCATAATAAAGTGAAAATCATGCCAAGCACCGTACATCACACTTACATTCTCAATTTCGCCAATTTCTCACATATGAGGAAAAAAAGAAGCAAACTTTAGCATAACCACAAAATCACACACCTGCATGGAGGTCATATCCATGACGCGCCACCGCATACCGGGTCGTTCACGCACATTCCTCCTCAACATATCCGAAATCACAACCTTCGAAAAATCAATGTTCGTAACATCCTTAAACCCCGCATCGTACAAATTCTCCGACAACTGCGAATTGCCGCAACCCGGGACCAGAATTCGCGGCGGAATCAACGAAGGAGATGAATCATCGTCTGCGGCGACACGACCGCCGGAGAGGATGGAAATGAGAGATTCCTGGATGTCAGTCCACTCGGCATACCACTCAAAGGAGTCATCGGTACCACGGATAGTGAAGAATTTGTCCCAGTTCTCCTTGCTGGTGAAGTCCCCTAGGGTTTCAAGAAGCTGGTCAGTGGACTTCGAAGGATGCTGTGGTTGCTTGCCTTTTTTTCCCATTTATCGTCCGTGAAGGTTTCAGATGGTCGGTAGGGTTTATTTAAGTGTGTAGTTTTTAGGTGAAAGGATACAGCGTGTCTGTAAGGCTTAAGTGAAACGGAGGAGACTATACCTACTGGGGTTCGTCTCGTGTCGTTTTGAGCCTGTCAACGAGTTTATGGTATAAACGCCAAAACGAACAAGAAGCCACCAAAGTGCAACTATTTATATTCAGGCGTGAAAAAGAAGCTCATGTATCAAATTTACCGTAAAGTCGTTCTTAAGGCCTCGTTTGTTTTTTTTTTGTTTTCCTCGTTTGGAAAAAAAAAAAAAGGAAACTTCATCTTAAAACGGTTCTTTACTGTTTTAGTGCGCTGTTTTCAAAAATAAAAAACTACAATAATTTTATGAAAACGGAAAATAGTAAAAATTCTGTTAATATATGAAGTCTAAAGACATTTAAAAATATGTGATCTTACTCTTAATTAATAGAGTAGGTGCTTTCAACTGAACTAAGCTTTTAGTGTTTAATGTTTTCATTAATTCATTTTAATTTTAAAGAATTCTTAAGATTCAAAAGCCTTTTATAATGATTTATTCACACTTTACATTCTTTGTAAGTTTAATGATTTTTGTATATAGTCCGACATTTTGCCTATACATAATTTTGTCCGAAATTTTGAAGTCGTTAATACTTTTGAGGTTCGAGAGTAGAACCGGTGAATTACCAACAGTATCTAAAAGCAGCAGAGTGTTAGTGGGTCGGGTCGGGTCGGGTCGGGGGTCGCATGATTCTGCCTTTGCCCTACTACATGTCGCCTGCTTCTTTCCCACGCTCTCTATTAGCTTTGATGTAACGACTTGGAAAATTCTCACATCGACCAACAGACAAGCAATTAGAAGTCAAAATCACGATCAAATGGCTGCTGATAACTCCTCCTCCACCGGCGGTCAGCGCACGGCGTTGCCCAAGGTCCCTCTCCCCGGAAAGAGGAACATTCTTATCACAAGTGCCTTACCTTATGTCAACAACGTCCCTCATCTCGGCAACATCATTGGCTGTAATATTCATTATACATACCATCTCCCGCCCTCCTTCAATATATACATGTCAACACTTACTTGTGAAGTTAGTCTTCAAAGCAACAATCTTTTGACGGAAACAATTTAACAAAACTTCAAAGATTGCCTTTTTGGTTTACGTATATTTATGCATATGCAAGTGCATGTTGTTTGGTGGCAGGTGTGTTGAGTGCTGATGTGTTTGCTCGTTACTGCCGGCTTCGAGGCTACAATGCCATTTACATGTGTGGGACTGACGAGTATGGAACCGCCACCGAGACCAAGGCCTTGGAGGAAAATTGCACCCCCAAACAGATCTGCGACAAGTATACATATTCTCTGTTCCATTTTGAAACTGTTCTTTATGTTCTGCTTTATTTTAAGATGATTAGTTGTTATGTTGGTTTGGTTTCTTCCAGGTACTATGCAATTCATAGAGAAGTCTATAAATGGTTTAACATAAGTTTTGATGAATTTGGACGGACGTCAACCCCACACCAAGAAGAAATTTGCCAGGCAGTTTTCAATAAGTTGTGGGAGAATAATTGGCTTTCTGAAAACACAATGCAGCAGGTATTGAGCACTTCGACTCATTAAACTTATACATTCATATGAGTTTGAAAATGTGTTTCAATATCTACTAACTATTTACGTGATTCAGCTTTACTGCGACACATGCCAAAAGTTCCTAGCTGATCGGCTTGTGGAAGGTTCCTGTCCTACTGAAGGGTGTAACTATGATTCTGCACGGGGCGATCAGTGTGAGAAATGTGGAAAACTTTTGAACCCAACTGAGTTAAAAGATCCCAAGTGCAAGGTACAAGATACTCTGCTTTTATCTAAGTTTTTCTTTTTGTTTCTGTTATGAATTGTATAAAGTCATTTACTTTCTTATAGTTTTTAGCTGGATGATCGAATAATTTCATCCACAGTTGACGTGATTTGATCTGAAACATGTGGTGCAGCTTGCATAAACTAGATATCTTAAAACATGGTTTATTCAGTTCCTTCTACTTTTTGTTCTTATCTATGGGTTGTAGGAGGTTTTGGTAGAAAGGCAAGTTACTACGATTTGATACTTTGATATATGGCTCACATGGGAATTAATGGAAGTCTATATGGAAGTCTGAAAACTTTTGGTAGGAAGTGCTTGTCTGATGTGCCTTTCGCTTGAAATCTGCTGTTTCAAAACTACTTGATTTTTGGTATTAAGATTTTGTTACTAAGCTTCAAATAGTACATTGTATCTAATAAAAAATAACTAGTTTTAGTATCTACTCTAGCAAATAGGTCATGATAATATGAACTTTTCTGTTACATGTGGCAACAATATTATGAAACATCATAATGTATCCTGTGTTTCTCATTCTCACTATATTGAACAGGTCTGTCATTCCACTCCACGCATTCGTGACACAGATCACTTGTTTCTAGAGCTTCCTCTGTTGAAGGATAAATTGGTAAATTATATTGAAAACATGTCTGTTGCTGGATCTTGGAGTCAAAATGCAATTCAAGCAACAAATGCGTGGCTCAAAGAAGGGCTCAAGCAAAGATGCATTACCAGGGATCTGAAGTGGGGGGTTCCAGTTCCACTTGAAAAGTACAAGGACAAGGTTAGGAATAGCATGCAATCTCCTTTATGCATAAAAGTCCAATTTCTCACGTTATATGATTTTTCGCAACCATGCTGAATCTTTTTTTCATTCTGGATGCTTCTTTATGTATTCATGAACTCATATTTGTTGTGAGGGCTAGTCATATTTTCTTGAGCATTTGGATTGATGCACATTGTTCTTGATCTGGTCTAGATGGGGTTGCAAATGAAAATTTTTCTTTTTGTGCAGTTCTTTTATCTTTTTGTCTTTTGACTTTGCTATGAATTCATTTTCTATATACTTGTTATGTATTTGTGCCACCCATATACTGTTGCTTTTTTGAAATTTTATTGTT
>JANVCQ010000005.1:10584777-10595381 GCA_025531925.1 Erythroxylum plowmanianum
AGCTTGGCGAGTGGCATCCAAGCTAATTTCTCAAAGTGTGGGTCTTTCTCTTAGTTTTGGTTAATTTCCTGCAAAATGGATATCCTGTGTGGAGATAAATCCTAAGTTTAGTTTTCTTTGGGCATAAAATTTGTGGCATGTTGGAAGTACATTCTGAATAATTCATTTATGCCATAAAATTTTGTGCGTACTAAGATTTTGCTATTGTGCTTAAAATTTCTGGCTATGACATTAGTGCATCTCCTTGAAATTGTTATACTTGCCCCATGTCATTCTGTTAATTTTCAACAGTGGACTTTTCTTTCATTCATTGAACTAAGATCCTATTTTTCGTTTCAGGAAACAAATGTATTTAATGGAAAATTGCTATAGCTTCTCATTTTAGTCATTGATGTGTTATCTGTCTGATGCATGCCTTCTCTTTCTAGGTTATGTTTCCATCAACACTTCTTGGAACTGGTGAAAATTGGACCTTGATGAAAACTATAAGCGTTACTGAATACTTAAATTATGAAGCAGGTTAGTCACTAATGTGTACATTGTATGCATCAAGGTAAAAGTTGCCACAGTAGTCTAACATTTTTGTGCTGGCATTGTTTCTGTTTATGACCATTTAATTTGGTGACTTCTCAGGGAAGTTTTCCAAGAGTAAAGGAATAGGAGTTTTTGGTAATGATGCAAAAGATACAAATATCCCTGTAGAAGTGTGGAGATACTATTTGCTAACTAATCGCCCAGAGGTAATCTTGCTTTTTCTGATACTATTTCTGCTCTTGGGTTCAATACTTTGGCCTGTAACAAACCAAATGTTAATTCTTTTCACTTTGTGAATTAGGTGTCTGACACATTGTTTACATGGTCTGATTTGCAAGCAAAACTCAACAGTGAGCTGCTTAATAATTTGGGCAACTTCATAAATCGTGTTTTGAGCTTCATTGCTAAGCCTTCAGGTAGAGCAGTTTTTTTGACATTCAATCCTGTTAGCTATCTTTAGAACCCACTTGTTACATTACAAACTTTTCACAGGATCGTACTGGTTTATGGTGCCAGTATTTGGGTTTAGTCTCTCAAGTTATTGTGGGACTGGCAGTTATGGGAGATAAATTGTAGAAAATTTCCCCAGATATGGAATTTTACATCAAAATTGATGCTAATGGTACAACTGGCTCATGATTGAACTACTATAAATTCTCAAAGTCCTGTGAACTATATTTGCAGGTGCTGGATATGGTTCCGTTATTCCTGATGCTCCAGGTGCAGGCTCGCATCCTCTGACCGAGAAATTGGCTGAAGAAGTCAGAAAACTCGTGGAACAATATGTTGAAGCCATGGAGAAGGTATTTGTGATTCGCTGTGTAACCTTGGACACAACTTAGCATTTGCCTCACTTATTAATGATTGTCACACATCAGGTTAAATTAAAGCAAGGACTGAAAACGGCAATGAGCATATCAAGTGAGGGAAATGCATATCTTCAGGTACGTCTTCTTCCATTGATTTGTTTAACTTGCTCTTTCCATTTTTGAGTTTTCTTGTTGGGGTGGTTGTTAAATGATATGTGTTCCTTGCTGTGTAGGAAAGTCAATTCTGGAAACTTTACAAGGAGGACCAACCGTCTTGTTCCATAGTTATGAGGACTTCAGTTGGGCTAGTATATCTTCTTGGTTGTTTGTTGGAACCTTTCATGCCATCTTTCTCTGTCGAGGTAATTTAGATCCCTTGCACATATATTCATAGCACTTTTGTTCTCTTCTCAACTCTTTACCTGATTTTTCCATTCTGGGAAACTTTGTTACAATGGTGCTTAAGGTTTTCAAGCAGCTTGATTTACCTCTTGAACAAGCTTCTCTTTGTGATGAGAAAGGGGATATTGATAGGGCAAGAAGACCTTGGGAAATCATACCTTCTGGTCATAAAATTGGAAAACCAGAGCCATTATTCAAGGAACTGGTAATGCCCTTGGGCCATTTGTTTTACATTCCTTATCAGTGTACATGGTTTGCCTGGGCATGCTAGAGCCTTTGATATGTTGGAGGAGGAGATTACCCCACTCCTATCATGTCTTGTTTGGTTTGTTTGTGGTTAATTGAAGAATATTTATTCATGTACAGAAAGATGAAGAAGTAGAATTCTTCAGGAACAAATTTGCTGGAAGTCAGGCTGATAGGAGAGAAAGGGCAGAAGCTGAAACAGAAAAGATTGCTGAGCAACTGAAGAAGACCAAAGTTTTAGGTTACAAGTCTTTTGACGTGGATTGAGCTTTAATAAAACTTTGCAATGTCAGTTATAAACATCCAGAAAAATGTTTAAGTAATGTTAATTTGCGTAAATATCTGCTAGTTTTAATTCCATCCCTAATTGAAAATCAAAGGCTCTCCTGAAAATTCAATCTGTTTCTTAATTGCATCTATATGTGTGTAGACCTTTTATGTTGCTTACCACTAAACAGCCTAACCTCTCTGTCAGTCCAAATAACATCATTTGAGAGACCTTATTGTGGCTTGGCTGTTGCAATAAATATGTTCACATGATCTTCACTGTTCCTAGTTGTCCAAAATCGAGCTTGTAATGGTAGTCTTTTTTATCTTGAATGTTTTTAAAGAGGAACTCTTGATAACAATCCTCGGGTTACAATTGGATTCGTCATTCAATATTCTTTGTGTCTATTTGGAGCTCACCTAATACCTGGAAGTTTGAAGCAGCTGATTGGGGGAAATTTCCAGTCTCTATTAATGTTTCCACTTTCGAGCTTTTGATTGTTTTAAATAGCAGCCTTCCCTGCCAATCTTGTTCTTCACAAAGAGTTTTGCTAAGTGGTGTGAAATTACATTCTCGACAGCTGGCTAAAAATGATGGCTCTTTTTCTACAGATGGTGCTGGGAAGAAGCAGCAGACAAAAAAACCTGCTAATGAAGCCAACTCCAAAAAGGGGACAGCTGAAGAAATTTCCATAACAAGACTTGATATTCGTGTTGGCATAATAAAGAAAGCTCAAAAGCATCCTGATGCTGATTCACTATATGTGGAAGAAATTGATCTGGGTGAAGCACAGCCTAGAACGGTTGTTAGTGGACTTGTTAAGTATATACCTCTGGATGAGATGCAGGTAATTATGCAGAGCATAAATTATGTGCTTTTGGAAGAAACAAATATCAAATTGCCATGACATTGATGATATGTTATTGCACAGAACCGTAAGGTCTGTGTTCTCTGCAACCTAAAGCCGGCAAACATGAGGGGCATTAAGTCACAAGCCATGGTTCTTGCTGCCTCTAACAGTGACCATACCAAGGTAAGCATAACCCGACTACCAAATTTGATTTGTATCTTTTTAGACATTTCCTGTGGCTTTGTTTTTAAATATGAAATCATTCTAAACCCCTTCACTGATTGATAAGGGTACACTTCTGAATTTTAACCATTGAACCCAGAACAATAAAGGAAACATATTACTTTCCAACTTAACTTACATAATACTTGGATACTTTGTTCTTTTAGGTTTCTTGGCAGCTCTTGTTGCTACGATTATATTAAGCAACATTGAATATTGATATGTCATGTGTGGTTTGGACCCTTGGGGTGGACAGTTTGACCAGTAAAACATATGTTGTGTGAACTTGTATTACGGGGATAATCTTTTTGTTGGAGTTATTGATCCTGCGAAAGTATGGTTACTCCCTTCAATGCATTTATGGAACCGAGTTTTGTGATCATTCTTTTTTTGCCCTTATCATAGTTGATATATGCGGAAAGATGTACATTGATGAAATGAAGCTTTGCTGATTTATTTCATCAATATTGACAATATTTTCAGGTTGAATTGGTTGATCCACCCCATTCTGCCGCAGTTGGGGAGAGGATTACATTTCCGGGGTTTGAAGGCCAGGCAGACGATGTCTTAAACCCAAAGAAGAAGGTTTGGGAGACACTGCAAGTGGATTTGCAGACTAACCAAGATCTAGTGGCTTGCTACAAAGATATTCCACTTACCACTTCTACTGGTGTATGCAAAGTGGCATCCATAGGTGGTGGCTCAATAAGGTAGAGAGATGGTTGCTTCTTGCTGGTGGAAGTTAGAGACTGAAAACAAAAAGGTTTGAACTGTTTGTCTTCATTAATAACAATTACTGGGTGTAAAAGACCAGTACATTTTTGTACAAGTGGGAAGATGTGGATAATAGGGATCCGGTTTTAGCTTTGGAAGCCACGCCCGTGTTTAGATGCAGGTTATACCAAAAGCAGAGGGCTACATCAGAAATAGACTGCGTTGAAGATCAAGAACAAGAGTTTAAAATTCTTATTCTATTTATTCAACTACGTAAAACGAAAATAGCAAATCCTTCCCTGTTTTATGCGACCAGAAAAGAGAATTCTATACGTAATCATCAAGTTAAACTTGTCTCCTGCAATTAACCATCTTTTGGAGACCGAAGTACAAAAAGAAAAGGCTATCCTTTTCTTTTTGAAAACTGAGGCAAAGTACATGCTGTTGAATTATATTATTTTCTTTTAGGCTAATTGAGTTCGTGTGTTTATACAGGAGTGCATTAAAATGATAATGACTTATTGTTTGAACAGGCTGACAATGAATAATCTGTCATTCAATTTCTTGTTTTATTATGCTGTGAAATGCCATTAAAAACGAATTTTGGTTTCACTACAGAGGACAAAACTCATTTAAATACATTGAAAGTATTGATCTAAATAAAATATGTTGGTTTAGTGTTATGAGAACTGTTAAGCATAATCGGCATGATAAGTTAGGTAACTAGTACCATAGGCACCTAAATAAACATGAAGAGGGTGAATTAGTTGAGATAGTACCCAAAAAAAAAAGGCATCGAAAGCAAGTAACGTAGATAACAGTACTAATGGTTTTATGGTTTCAATAAAAGTGAAGAACAAGACAATCTGTTACACACAAAGGATAAAGTGCTTGTTTTGAGTGAGTAATGTGAATGATAGAGACTATAACGAAGAAATTTGAGCATATGGTCACACTCAAAAGAACAACTGATTCAATCACGTGCATATAAGCACAAAGTAATTGCATACAGCAGTTAGCAGAACCAATACAACTAATGGCTTCAATATTTGCCACACGGAAAGGCCTTAAAAAATACTTTCTAGAGGCATTACCTTGTATCTAAAAAGTGTATCTTCATATGTCTCATATGGACCTACGGTAACATCCAACTGAGAGTCCTGTATTGGAAAAAGGAAAATTCCATTTCTTTAATTTGGATTAATATCATAAAACGTAAAGAATCCAGGAAATTATATCTCAGGCTTATAAATGTCTTTCTTCAGAACTATACTGAATATTTCAATCTTCTCCTTTTATTTTAGCAACTTATATTAGTCTTAAGGTCTCTAACTGAAATATGTTAAAAACATCTGCTCAGGCCATAACTTTGTAAAAAGTCAATCTATGGTTGCAAGCTCAATATTTAGTAAAAGTTGATATCTTATATACGCACATAATGTACATTCTAAACTAATAGTACGAGAACAAATTCAGCTAATATCCATAAGTATTATAGAAATCATTTTCAACGAGAAATAAAGAGGCACGAATGACACAAATTGAGCAAAAAATCATACCTTGTTGAGGTGAACAAGTCTCCAATTTTATATAGTAATTCATAAGCTTTTTTGAGCAAAGAATTGTACTCTTTAGCTTATGGGACATTATACAGGTCATGACTACCCACCAAATGCTTACTTCCATCAATAATGTGATCAGATAAGGAAGTGTCCAAATCATCCTCATGGTGCCTTTTGATAATAGTGAAAAAACCAGCTACATCTTGTTGTTGATTATCTATCAGATTGCCTTTCCACATTTCAAATTCCTATGACAATAACAAACCAGTTGTATGGCCACTAAAATAAAAGTCGGATGTTGTTTGAATAGGATGACAATAAAAATGGCCCTAAAACTTGCTTTGAAAATGGTGCATCCTTGGCAATAAAGCTTTGGCAGATATGTAGGCTAAGGATGGTGGATATGACATTTTGCTGTAATATTAATGACACGGCGATCCGATGGCATAAAAAAAGGAAATACACATTAAGGAATGAGCATATATATATGCTCAAAAATAGAGAGATAAAGAGAGGGAAAACAGGAAAGGAGGATCTTACACATCTAAGATTAATATAATAAAAGTGAAAAATATCACATATGATGTAGCATTTACTCGACATATGTAGCTTAATAAAGCTTTATCCATGATTTTTTTTCTTGGTAAATCCTTATCAATAGTTGATTACCGTAATAACAACAAACTAAGCACTAATATAATGGACATATGAAATTTGAACTATTAAATTGAAAAATGAAATAGGGTAAGACCTGAATTCGGGAAAAAGGAAAAGAATTTAAGGAAAATGGCTATAATTAATTTCATAGCATCATTTTCATTTTACTGCCAAGATTCACATCCTTTACCATCTTGTCTATGTCTAGAGGATAAAAGTTTGCACCAAGTGGTTTGATTCTAAGGAATGTTACTCTATATTCCTGACCACTCCATCCACTAACTGGTTTCGTGGCTTCAGGTAGCAACTTTATTGTTGAATATGCAATTGTTAAGAATGCCTCATTTTTATCAAGACAAGACCTGTTCACTCATTGAATCATGATTGACAAATCTTTTCTTTCAAAAGTACAACTAGCAATATACATATAAAGCCAGATAAAGATTTCTTGTTACGAGATATTAACACGTAAGCTTTTATTCCTTTGGCAAATAAACATATCTTGATTAAGGTCGTTTATAATATAACAATAATTTGCACAGTTTGTAACAAGTTGGAAGATTGCAATTCCTGTACTTAGACAAACCAATTAGTAGTTAAGGGAGTTGGATTTTTTCCCCAAATCAAGCAAAGATGTTGTATAATCAATAATCCATTAACCACTTCAACTACATTCATATCTTGATTGTGATTTATTTTCAGAATTCAAAACAAGTACACTATAAGTTAAAGAACTAAAATCTTCCTTGTTATGTTCTTAATGTTTCTTTCTGATCTATTTCTTCTTCTCTTATGTATTATCTAGTGTTTCCTCTATTTTTCTCATTTATCTTTTGTTCTCCTTCATAACATGTTTTCATGAAATTCCTCAAAACCTGACAATCAATCTTGTTGAATGAAAATTGAGAGCATAAAATATAGCCAGGGGCAAACAGCTTGATAAAGTGTTTGCATGAGAAAAAATGAATTGGGGAAGAATTGCCATGGGCTCTTATTGATCACATAGTATATTCACTTTAACTTGTCTAGTTTTGATGCATCTGCGTGATCCTTCAACCAGTCCCTGCGAAGAGGATTGCTATCCCAAACCTGTTCAAGTAAGAATAAAGTGTGATAGAATAAGTAGAATAGAATTTCAGTTCATTCTAATGCAAACTCATGTTGAATGTTAGTATGCTCTTCGCATGTTAACAAAAACAATTAATTGGTTTATGCATTTGAGCATATTAGCAAATCCTGCAAGTAAAAGATTTCATTTGTAACTTTAATAAGTAAACTCAAAACCTCCCTCTCTACATTTGGTAGGTCTATTAGCTGCAGAGAGAAGGAAAGATGTAATGAAATTACATATGAAAAGGAAAAAGAGAGAGAGAGAAAAAAGTTATTCATAATCAGTAGTATCAATTTCCCTAATGCACATTATTTAACAGAAGCACAGAAACTTTATCGATACAACATACTCCTGAAATGTTTATATCAATTTCCCTAATACACATTATTCAACAGGAGCACAGAAACTTTGTCGGTACAACATACTCCTAAAATGTTTATATCAATTTTCCCAATACACATTATTCAACAGAAGCATAGAAACTTTATCGGTATAACATACTCCTGAAATGTTTATAATACCATGCCTTACATATCAACCATTAAAAAGAAAACTAGTTTACAACATGCTAAAACTACAAAAGGGTTCTTGAGATGATGGTTAACATACCAGTCATTTCCCTCTTTACGAAACCCGTGAACTTTTCCTGCAGGGCCTATGATGAAGCTTGGAAAAAGAAGAGACCCTTTCTCTCATCAATGAAATATATAAAACAAATGCCCACAAAAGTTCATTACTTCTGCATCATGGTTTTAAAATGGTAAGAAGAAAGGCACAAAAGATAAGTGGTCTTAACAAGTCAAATGTTAGAATGAGAGCAAGTAAAAGCAATGGGTCTCTTCTATAGCTAAGAAAAATATCACCCAAATGTGATAAGCAAGTGTGGAAGGGAAGCATAAAGGCATTTTCCCATGAAGAAAAGCCGAATTTGCATGCTCTATGAAACCCCCAACCAAAAGCACTAAGGACCTTACTACATTGAAGAAACCCAAAAAATAAAACAAAACAGCAAAAAAGAGAAAAATAAGGCAGTTTAAAAGAACTATCAGATAAGGGTAGTTTTCACTCTTCTCTGTGAAAGCAACAAAGACCAGAAATTATTTGAAGTAAAAAAAAAACTCTGATTAGAACATTGGAAGTGAAAGTGAAAAGCTTGTATGAGTTATTTTTTATTCGAAAGTGTATTCTTGGATTTGCTGAAACTACCATTTTGCATCTCCGGCAACAATGGGGTTTTTGGCCCACTTGTCCTGATGTCATTTCTCCATTAACACAAAAATGCAAACAGAAAATCAATTTTGATATGAAAAGATAAAAAATTGATTGAGAAGTTAAAATAAGAGAATTACCATGGCGAGTTTGCGATAGGCAGTGCGGATATCGAACATCTCTAACTCACCTAGGACCACTCAAAGCCTTATAAGAGAGAGAAAATATGTTCTCAAACTTTGAGAGAAGGAGAGAGAGAAAGGGCATTGTGAATGCGTTAAAGATATAACCATCCAGAGTTTCAGTATTTTATTTTTGATATATATCTCAATTAAATGAAGCTTTAAGTGACGTGACGATGGAAGAGCATTAATTTGGAAGACCTAAACTAAACGGATTTATTAATTGGTGATAGCAACAGAGATCGGAGATGGGAATTAACTGGGCCGTTGGATAAATTGGACCGTTAGATTTAGGACACATTAGTGACGACGACGACGACGACCATCTCATTCACGCTTAGTATATATACTTAATAATATGACTAGATAAATGTTTACTGAAAGAAATATGTAAACAACAATTGTTGGTTGGTGTTGGTAGAGGTGAAAACAATCAAATATTTCATATTGTTTAAAGTGTAGTTAATATTGAATGATAAAAACCTGGAAATGGTTTGTAGAGCTTCTAGTGTCACATATATAACTTGAAGTTGATACTAGTTTAAAATTTATATTTTTGAAATGCAAAATATAAGTTTTCATATTATTAATTACATATATTTTTCTCCATGTGAACTTGTTGTTTATACTTATTGGTTTATATTGTTATTTATGGTCTTCTTAACACAATTAAAGCACTATTATTGATGGGTATGAATTTGAGTATGGTTTAAATAGATTATGTGTGAGAGATAGTAGTCATTTTTGTAATTGTAGACATTGGGACTTGATAATGATTCCATGCTCTTACAATATGACTTTGATTTATCATACCCATTAGAATCTAGATGTATATATTGATAAATGTTATAGTAAACATACAAGTATTTCCTTTGAGCCGCTTAATAGATTGAGCTTGATTAGTCTAAAAACATAAGAAGAAATGAAAATTTGAGCAGTTTAAACCAAAAAAGGTACCAGACATAAAAGGAGAATGACATATAACCAAAGATTATACAAAAGCATAACAAACCTATGAGATTTCACATCAATTTATAAAATTGATTTTGCTATTACCATTTTCTTAATAATAATTCAATTGTTACAAAATATTTATTGTTACCTAGATCATCCATCATTAATGTTATGAGAGGAAAACAAGAAATTCAATTTATAAATTTCGAGCATAATACATTAACAAACATTACACATGCATGCGAAGTGATTAGATAGAAAGTAACAAATAATGGTCAAAGGAAGAGAAAGAGGTAGAGTAAGAATAACAGACAAAGGGAAAGGAAAGGGGAGAGAGAAAAGTGATGGTAGATATGGAATAAACTTCATTGAGTCAATGGCTTAATTTAGTATTATGTAACTTAATTGATACATATAACTATCTTCTATTAGTATTTGAAATTACATAAACAATAAATAACCATTGTTAATTGTTGTATATAAACATCAAGGACAACATATTTAGGTAATGAGGCCTCATAAAATTTATTAACTTTCAACTAAAATAATTGCAATAGAATGGTAAGAATAGCATCACTTTATCTATGTTATGTAATAAAAGAGACACAAAAAGAGGAAGACTTATGGATTTAGCCTTGAACTCAAGTCAAACTTGATTTTTGAACTTGTTATATATTTTGCTATTATTTATTCCATTTTGGACTTAGTTAGATGGAAGTTAATTAATATTGGACTTAGTGCCCATTTGGTTGAGCTTTTATCAGTAGAGCTTTTATCAGTGGAGCTTTTGTCAGTAGAGCTTTTCTGAGAAGAGCTTTTTTTAAAAGCCAGTTGACTGTTTGGCTATCAATTAAAAAAACAGCTTTTTTAAAAGAGCTTCATAC
>JANVCQ010000005.1:10595481-10607214 GCA_025531925.1 Erythroxylum plowmanianum
AGCATCGGAGACCGAGACCATGCTCCTTAAACTTCTTCGGGGGCATGATCCGAAATGCCCAGAAACCAGAGAATGAAGGTTTCTAAGGAACTGAGACGAAAACCGAGAAGGGTCTATCGGCTATGGTTTTGTTTACGTGACCCAAGAGAGGAGAACAAAAGGTATAAAGGTTCCACTGTTATTTACGTAAGTGACGTAACTTGTGTAAAAAATAGCTTCCCGTATAAGCTGAAATTGGAGCTTTTTTAAAAAGCTCCAAATTTTAGCTTTTGAAAAAGTTGTATTTGAGCTTTTAAAAAAGTTGTTTCTATTTCAAAAGTACTTTTAGAGAATCCAACCAAACACCTATTTTTTCTTCAAAATAGCTTTTGTGATAGACAAAAGTGCTATTTGACTCTCCAAAAGCTGATCCAAACAGGGGTTTAGTTTACAATTACAACTTTGTATTTACTTGTATCCTTGGTTAAAAATTATGTTATTATTTGTGACATTTTAGAGTTAGTTAAATGGTACTTACTTGGTATTGAAATTAGCTTACAACTTTGCACTTTCTTATAGCCTTTCTTATATGATTGAGATGATAGATGGTGATGATGACTTCCTTAAAATGAACCACTAATTGAGTTGATAAGAAAGGAAATTATTTGGTATATGATATTATTAGGGTATGTTTGTTTTCATTTACTTTCTTACTTTTTAGTTTTTGTTTTCGAATTTAGTTAAAAATTTTGTTTATTTGAGTTTTTGGTTTTTTGCTTTTTGGTTTTTGTTTTTTTGTTTGGTTTTCTCCTGTTTTCAAGATTTATGAAAAATCATAAAATTGGTGTTTGTTTTTTATAATCTGATTTATTATTAATTAAATATATAATATATAATATTTAATGTATTAATAAGAATTATTAGTGTTTTAAATTAATATTATATTTAATTAATTAAAATTATGAATAATTTAATTTAATTTGATAATTTGTTTAATTTTTGTAATTAAATTAAAACTATCTTTAGAATATATAAAATTTAAATAAAATTTTGATTTAATAAATAAAATATTTTAAAATAAAATTTAATTTTAAAATTAGAAAGTAATGATTATCAACAATAAAAGTGTAACTTATAAATATTAACATTAATAATCAAATATATATTTATTTTTATTTAAAAGAAAAATAGAAACTAAAAATAAAAATCATACTAGAAAAGTAGAGGTGGATCCAAACAACCATTTAATTTACAAGGAAGAAATTATGTTTAGGGCTTGAGTTGATTGCAAAATTAGATATTATATTCAGTTGATTCACTAATAATTGAATCTAAAAACAAGTACATACAGCACCATAAAAACTAACAATATTGTCATCTACTCAACTTATATGTAATTTTAAATCTAACGAAACATTCCTAACAAATTACTATAGTGGAACACCGAAGTTGATAAAAAGTCTATATTCTTCAATTTAGAGTTACAAATATTAAAACACATATTATGTACTTAAATACCACTATTTGCAATCTTCTTGTATATTTTAGCATCACTTTTGCTTTTCCCAATTCTATGATCGATAGAAACTTATACCCATCATATGTGAAAAATCTTATGATTTTTACTGATGTCAACATTTGCAGATGTTTGCAGCCAAAATAAAGTTAACGACTCAAGTATCTTTCGGGGATGTTTTAGGTTGTCCAATTTGTTACTATCTATTTTACGCAAGGACTGTCCGCTTACTTTTCCTCTTTCCATACCATTTTGCGGAATGTTCTTGCCTCTTTCTGTGCTACTGTGACTGATTCCATGCCTATAAATCTTAGTGAGACTGGACTATGGACTATGGACTATGGACTATGGAGACCTTCTTGAAAAATAATACGAAATTAGGAAAAACTTTATTATTTCTTTTTACAGCCCTAAAAATATAAACAAAACAGGAAAAGCAAATCAAACTTGAGGTGAGGACCCCTCCCGACAACGCAGTTGACACAGATTCGATTCCGCGTAAGTTGCCCTCTTTTTCTTTCTTTCTTTCTCTTATTTCTTTTCCAAGGCTCACAGCGACCAACAAAGACGAAGAATTCTACAGAAGCTTCCATTCATACAAACGCGCTTAGCACTCGCATTATTTATTTATATATATATATATATATAGAGAAAGAGGGAGAGGGAAAAGTCGAATGTGTCAGAATTCGACCGTATAGATCTGGTTGTTTAAAGTAAGTGGCCGTTTATCGTTTCGATCTTTTTTGGATTTTCTTGAATTTGTTGTGTTTCGATGAAGTTGAAATAGCTATAATTGGTGCACGACAATGCTTGGTTTTCTTTGACTGATAATTGTAGGAATACATAAAGGATGATGTTGATTAGGGCTCTTCTGTTTCACGCTGTTCTTCAGTTAACGTTTCTGCCATTATAACGTTCGAGATAATACAGGCATGTAATCTTAACTTGTGAGCACGATTATTTATCATTTGCTTTGAATGGTGAGAACTGGAGATGGCAAATCTGATTTACTGGTACATCTCACAAGTTGAGCTACCAGATTCAATAGTAAACAGGCAGGTTCAGTTACCTTCAGTCTCTCTCTTGCTCTGTCTTTGGAAACCGGATAATAAACTCCGACTTTATACTTTATTGGACAGAGCACATATATTGATGATCAATAGAACTAAGCAGGTACCCAATTGACTGAACCTGCATACTCAATGGAATTTCCATCAACCCTTATCCAGTTGCTGATTAGTTGCTGAATGTTATTTAATTTGTTTCCTATATCAAGTTTTTGTATTTTGAATTATGTTAAAAGTGTCAAAACTAATGATTCACACATTATTTTCATTTCTTATATTGCAGATAACTTATCCGTTATAATTATTCTGTTTCATAGTCTGATTTTGAAACAGAAAAAGGAAATTGACTCTCCTGTCGAATCTTACTTTTCTTTTCCTTTCTTTATGAAAAGAAGTTAGTTGATGCAAACTGTCATTACTATTTTCCTTGCTTGCAATCTTTATCATAAATATACCAGCTGTAATTGCATTTTCCTAGCTGTTTTCCTTGTTTCTTACTGAAAATATACAAAGGCATATTCCTATTAAAGAAGTAGTATTTACTGGATGGGAATATATTCTAGAGACGATAGTTGAAAAGGGAAGCTTTTACATGTTTTGTTGTCCAATTTGAGTGGTAACTTCTTCTTAGAGATGCTTAATAGAATAACTGAGGTATTTGTCATGGTAATGCATTTGTTTAGGCAGTCGATAGAATGGAGAGTTTTGGAGAACAATTCATCTTGGACATTGCATTGTTGGGACTGAGAATTAATGAATTAATGTCTTTCCTCAAATACAAGTCACAGGCCTTTTTCTATTACCATGTATTCTGTATAATGACAAAAAAAAAAAAAAAAGAACTGGAATACTAAAATTGGCCAAATTGTTCCCTTTGATTTGCCACGAACAACAATTTACTTCAGTAAATTCTTAGCTAAACAGTTACAATTTTGTAGGAGGTAAAAGGTAGTTTAAGGCCCCAGGCACATTCTTTTCATACGAGAATCACATTTATACTTTCTGATTCGTTTTTATCATGTTTTTATTTTTCTGATGAGTGGTTAACCAAATTTTAAGCTTTTAATCTTGGAAATTATTGAACACATTACCAAAGGCATTTGGTAGTGTTAACAGTACTAAAATCGTGAATGTGTTATGCACACTATTTAGTTACATGTGACAGACACTATTTGAGAATTTTTGTCAGTTTTCCAATCGTTCTTGTTTATGATGAGACGAGGACCTGCTCAGTGATAGACTGTAGAATTAGATCTATATCTTCACTTTGATATGAATTCTCTTATAGCCTGTCTCTTATTGATTGCTTAAGATGCCTAATCTATCATGGTTTGTCATACGACAAGTTCTTCATTCCTCAGTCTATTGCTGTTTTAGAAGATGTTCGCTTGCTTGTAATGATGACTTGCTCGTACTTAAAACTCAAAAGTTCATGAGACTGCTAATTTTATTTTGTTATTTTAGGAATCAAAGTGAGTATTGAGGGAAGGTATAATAGTTTACTTCGTAATAAGAGTTTTTGGAGTTGTCTTTGTTCTTTGTTAGATTGTTTCTTGATATATTTACTGTAATAAAAAAATCTTGCAGTATGTTTTGTGGTGTTAACAGATCATTGAATGGACAAAACAATTCAACTAATTCAGTTCCTTAGATTTCAATGTCTTGCAGGTTATGGCTTCTACGGCATCTAAGCAGAAGCAGCAGTAATTAGATTATCATACACTTTTGGCATACACTGGAAAACATGACTGGAGAGATTTCAAGTTTTTGGGGTCCCGTGACAGCTACTGACTGGTGTGAGAAAAATTATGCTTATTCTTCACATGTTGCAGAATTCTTCAATACCATATCAAACATCCCAACCATTGTTTTGGCACTTATTGGGCTTGTAAATGCTTTGAGACAACGCTTTGAGAAGAGGTTTACAGTACTTCACATATCCAACATCATACTTGCTGTTGGAAGTATGCTATACCATGCCTCATTGCAGCACGCGTAAGTGATCTTCTGTTTTCTTTATGTCGATTCACATTCATGACCTCAGCTTGCTACTAACTGTAATTTGTATATTTTAAAATGCACTATAGTGAAGCTGTGCTAAGAATGTGGCTCATGATTATTTTTTCCTGTATGCTTGTAATTCTTACATAAATGTCTTGTCAGTCCTGATACGTTTAAATCTGCTTTACAGGCAACAGCAAGCAGATGAAACACCAATGGTGTGGGAAATGCTTTTATATTTCTACATTCTCTATTCACCAGATTGGCATTATCGAAGTACAATGCCAACCTTCTTGTTTCTGTATGGAGTTGCTTTTGCAGTCATGCATGCATTAGTTCGATTTGGGATTGGTTTCAAGGTACATTATTTGATACTCTGTCTTCTCGGCATTCCCCGGGCGTACAAATATTACATTCACACAAAGGATAAGTGTGCTAAGTGGATGGCGAGACTGTATTTGGTTTCCATATTCATGGCAAGTCTCTGTTGGCTTTGGGATCGAGTGTACTGTGATACCATTTCTGAGTGGACTTTTAACCCCGAGGGACATGCTTTATGGCATATTTTGATGGGGCTCAGTTCATATTTTGCAAACATATTCCTGATGTTTTGCCGTGCCCAACAGTTGGGATGGAATCCGAAAGTTAACAATTTCTGGGGTGTTTTGCCATATGTGAAGATTGACAAGCCGAAGTCCCAGTGAGAATTGCTCCATGTAAAAGATTGTCCTCATTTTTCGTTTTAGATAGATTTGTTTTGATATGGATACATGGTTTTGGCAGAATGACAAACAATAGTAGTAATCACAATTCTTTCCTTCCCTCTCTGAAGAGCTGAACGTTGAGATATTCAGTTGGATTTTGGTTAAATTAATTTGTATAATCCATAGTTTTGCTCCCACATATAATTTATAATTAATGCTCAGAGTCGGATATATTCCAGATAACTTGACAACTTAGTTGCTTTACTCCGTTGGCTTATGATTGACATTTTCAGTTTTTCTCGTATAAATGTTATGAGAACGTAAAACTCTACAAGAATTGCTTAAAATTGCTTGTTCATCGTAAATATGTTAATACATAACCCTCTTAATTTGTACGACATAAGACTTAACCTACATTATAATTGATTTCACAGCAAAGTTAATAAAAGCAAATGAGCTTTTGTATATAACTATGAATATCACACCAACATAGCATGACGGTTTTTACATCATCAGTAGTAGTGTATAAAACAAAACATTTCTAACAAAAATGTCGTACACTAGCTTCAAGTAGCGTATTTGCTCCTTAAAGAAAGCATTGACATTGAGTTGTAATCATAACCGTAAAAACTGAAGATCGTCAATTCACTGCACCTGCGTAATGTTCTCAAGATGCTTTTTTGTGGTTAGAGCACACTGTTATCAAAACCATAATTCAACAATGACAACTCTCACATAAATTTGGCAACAAACACTTAAAACTTGTATGGAAATTGTAAATTTATCTATCAAGCAGAATTGAACTACGATTGTAAGCCAAACTGTAGAGCCATGACCAATCATAGAACCATTGACATGGAACACCTATGAGAGAATTGGTAGTGTTTGACATGGAATTCAATAAGATAAGATGAGTTATTTTAACTGTGAACCGAAGAGGCCTTATAGTGGAGAAGATTGAACTATTCTCTCCACTATCGTTTTCTCCCATTCACTTTCATTAATCCACACGGAACTTTGTCGGCGCAAGAGTTCTTTCTTCTCTCTCTTCTTTTCTTCCCTCTTTCTTTCTCCCATTCTCCAATGTTCAAGTTTCTCAGCTCTCTCTTTCACCTGCATTTGCAAGGTTGAAGAAGTGATCAGAAAGATGACTAAAGACAGCTTGTCAATGGGAATAGATCAAGAAAAACAAATATAAACCAAATGATCTGAAAAATAAATTAATCCAAAATACGATAGCATACATGTCTTAACTCCAAACAAGCACAAAGGGGAGTGACAGACACATGTAATCCATACCATGCAGCAACTATGATGAATAGAACAACAATCCAAAGCAAAACAGAGCAGCACTTTATTCACTTTCCTAAAATTCCCCATGCCATCATAATCAGACCAAGTTCAGTTTCATTACCATACAACTTTGAGAATTTCCAATAAATATTCACACTGATTGAGCTTCATCAGAAAATGAAAATTTAACTTCTATAACAGCATGGCAACAGCAGTCCCTAATGATACCACTGCGCAAATTCATCCCATCCTACTCTTGTAGAATCTGAGATTAACTCTTCAATCAAAAAAATATGCATGTGAATGACAAAATTACAAAAACATCTCCGCCCCTTGTCCTAAAGTAGAACAAGTAACAAAAGTCAGTTATAGACTAATTTACTAACTTATTTTTCATCTATTACTTTAATTAAAAACTCATTATCCAATTTTATTACTTTTACTAACTTATTTTTCATCTATTACTTTGATTAAAAACTCATTATCCAATTTTTTTACTTTTACTAACTTATTTTTCATCTATTACTTTGATTAAAAACTCATTATCCAATTTTATTACTATTTCCCAATAGTGTGCACCCTTTTTCGCCAACCGAATTATCATTCACATTTTCCTCCTCAGCCAAAATGCATATGGAGCTTAAGACTTGATTAATTTATTTGATTCGGGTCAACAGAGATTCGCGAGCATTATTACAACCATCAGATCAATTTCCAGTAGTAATCGCTAGCATCTCTGTACATAATAGTTGTTTACAGTCCTATTGCTCAGTGGATTAGGAAACCAAATGAACTTCACAATCCATAGTTTCGTAGAGATAATCACTCTTGTTGTGCTATGTTTCAATGTACCAAAATAAACCAATTATATGAAACTCACACGTTAATAGGTAAAAACAACTAAGGTTTTTGGTATCCGAAAATAGATCAGTAAGCAGAAGCAGTATGCCTACCCAAAGTTAGGGTGGTAGAATCAAGAGTCATTTCTACTTCACGACATATCACAAAAGAGAATTCTGAGAACTTGAAAAGGGCGAAACATAGGGAGCTGACAGAGGACGTAATTGTTTCCTTAGGTTAAAATCAATAAGGTGCGAACTCAATTAACGTGCTGCAGTTACCATAGTCCAACAAGCAAAAAGGTATCTTATTCTCTCAAGCTGGAACAACTCCTTAAGATTTCAATCATTGAATAAACATAGAATTACGATATAACATCCCGTTAGATCATCATTAGACCCCATTAAGTCTCATAGTATGTATTCCTAGAGGCTTAACCGCAATTAAGAGATAAAGGTATCTCCTTTTTGCAACAAAATACACGAAGCCTGACACCCCAAACCAAAAATTTCTCTTATGTAGCAGAATGCTTCAGACAGAAAAAGGAAACCAATTTAATCAGTTCGTCTGACACCCCAAAAGCTAAAAATTCAAACTTTCATAAGATGCCACATGATCTCTTCCGCAATACTAAAACACACTTGTATAAACACATAGAAAGAGGTATACAAACCAGGGTTTGTTGAAACTCCTCACGAGCAATCTTGCGCTCCTCAGCTTTAACTTTGGCAGCCTCAGCCTTGAGTTTCTTACGTTCCTCATTCGCAATCCTCGTAGCTTCAAGTCTAGCCTCCTCCTTTCTCTGCTTTTCAAGGCGGATCAACTCAGTATCCTTCATATACTCCCTCCTCAAATCCTTGATCTGCTTGGCGTAATCTCTTCTAAGTCCGGCGAGCTTTGCTTCGGCCTCCTTGGGGGTTCTGGGTCTATCCCAGCTTCCGATGAATGAGTTTGATTCCGAGAATTGGTGGGTCTTTTGATGGTTGTTTTTAGGGATGTTAGTGGTTGACGAGAAAGAGCGCACGGCTGAGCGCACGACGAAACGAGTGGCGGTGGGCATTTTTACGTGGTGGTTGTTGATGGTCGAAACGAGAGAGGGTTTGGGTTTAAAGCTTCTAAACTATGGGTTTAAACTGTAAAAACAGTGAGTCTTTATAATTATATATTTACTTAAATCTGCTTTTACTAAGAATTCGTAAGAAAAAAATGATGGGTTGCACGTGGCAGACCCTCGCCCCTCCTTCACTTCACATTATACAATCATTCCTCTCTCTATCTAGCGAGAAGCAGAAGAGGAAAACAATACTCACCGCCATCGCTTGTAAGTAACCACAGCCACCGGCTTCTCACCACCACCACCATAGCTCGCTTTTTTCTTGTTCTCTCTCTGTATATCGCTTGGATTTTTTTTATCGCTTAGCATACGTAGTCTTATACGTATACGAGGACAATTTGGCGATGGTCAAGAAGAAAGTACCTGATTGGCTTAACAGCTCACTCTGGTCCACCACCGCCCCGTCCACTAACGATCCCCCTCTCTCCCGATCCTCTGAAGACCTCTCAACTCCCACCGCTGCACCTGTTCCCGTCACGCCTCCCAAACCCCAAATCAAAGATCATAAAGAATCACGCACCAGCAGTATTAGCAATACCGGCAATAGAAGCAACAACAGCAGTAATGTAAACAATTGCAACAGTAACGTCGCAACAACTGACGATAATGGTGGCTCCTCCGCCGGACCTTCACCGGAGGAGATTTCGAGACAGGCTCAGCTGTTGACTGAGGTTTGATGAAATTGCGTTGGTTTTGGTTTTTATGTTTAATCGTTTTAAAGTTTTTAGAGAGATATTTGATAGCGGAAATTGGAAATGTGAAATTTTGCAGTTGTCGAGGAAAGTGATAAACATGAGGGAATTGAGGAGGATTGCCTCGCAGGGGATTCCTGATGGTGCTGGCATTCGTTCCACGGTCTGGAAGGTACTATGTTTCTGTGGAATTTCAGTTTCTTTTAATATTTTCGAGTGATGAAGTTTTCGAGTCTCATTTGCTTTGTTAATTTTTAAGGTTTCCAAGACAAAGGCATATTAAATGTAGTTGTGTATGTGTTTTGATTTGATCATTTTGGTAAATAGTAGAGTAAATATGTTTATTCTGCAATCAGACTGTCTTGTCTTGTGCCTATCTGAAACTTAGTTTACTGGATTGGCAGCTCTTGCTTGGATATTTACCACCAGATCGTTCAATTTGGTCAACTGAATTGGCTAAGAAGAGATCTCAGTACAAGAATTTCAAGGATGAGCTTTTAATGAATCCTGTATGTACTTTTGGTACTTTGAGGCCTATTATGATTCTAAGAATTGAGTATTTTGACATAAGGAACTCAGGTGATTTTGAAGGACTAGATCTTTAGCTTGCTATGCAATTTGTTGACATTGGCTTAGTACATAAAGGTGACATATATTATGTTGCACTGCTATCTATAGCTTTCCTAACTATCTGTGATTGTTCAATTGCATACAGATATCAATGTATATTTTGGATCCTCCTTCCTTGAACATATATGCTTTGAGTTTATTCTAAAAGCTAAATTCTCTGTGACATTTGAAGTTCTAATTGTTTTGGTGGCTGGTTAGTCAGAAATCACGAGGAGGTTGGAGAAATCGACAGTTTGTGATAATGATGAGCCAAAATCTGAAAGTGTTGGTATGCTCTCAAGATCGGAGATAACTCATGGAGAGCATCCATTGAGCCTTGGGAAGACCAGCATCTGGAATCAGTTTTTCCAGGTATTTAATCAAGTGTTCTACAGATGCAGAATTCTAAACCTAGGCAGATTCTCTCAAAATGTTGATTATCATATCTATTGGGTTTAAAACACACCATGGTTTCTTGTTTGCTATTGATCCTTTTATTCTCTTGAGAGGAAGCATTTGCATTCATTTGATATGTTACGATATCAAAATCATAACTTTGTCTACTTAATTATTCGTTCATGTAAGCAACGTAATTGTGAAGCATAATCCCCTGGACTTCTAAAAAAGAACTAGTTCTGACCGCACAACTATGAATTTTTTATAAGTGCTACTGTAGATTGGTATAGGTGCTACCGGTGCCCCAAACTTTATTTCCCCTTCCTGGCATGTCAGCGGGATAGTACCATAGCAAGTGTTAGCATAGTGCCTCTGTTGTTAAAGTTGATATTTGCAACATTATCCTAATGGTTTGGACTCACATTTACATATGTGTATCATGCTTCAATAGCTTTTGAACAAATATATGCCATGTCTATAATATTACTTTTCACCTTCAAAACTTCAGTTCCTATGCTGTATGATGGTTACTGTTAACCAAACTTTTTTCATTTGCATAATTTATGCTACTTAAACTTTGGAATTTGGTAGGACTCAGAAATCATAGAACAGATTGATCGAGATGTAAAACGCACTCATCCAGACATGCACTTCTTCTCTGGGGATTCACCTTTGGCAAAATCTAATCAGGTGTGCTGTTGTACATTCTGTTTGATATTTGGTTTAAAATAACTTGTGGCTTACTCAATTTTTTTCCCCTAACATTTTCAGGATGCTTTGAGAAACATATTAATTGTATTTGCCAAGTTAAACCAGGGTATAAGATATGTTCAAGGGATGAATGAAATTTTAGCACCACTATTCTATGTGTTCAAAAATGATCCAGATGAGGAAATGACGGTGAGTGTCTATGCTTTTTTCTCCTTTAAATTGTGTTGTAATCAGTTTCATCATAACGTTATTGTATCGTTAATTCTCTTCCTTGACGGTTTAAGTTTTGAAATTTATGTTATTATGCTTATAGAATCATTCCTAGAAGTTGCATTAGCATCCAAGGAATATGATAAAATGTTTGGATAATTTCTGGATGCAAAAATGAATGGTCGCCAAATTCACTAATCAGCAATGTTGACAAGAATATTTCATAATATTGTTAGAAATGGTTTGTGGCCAATTGTGATATGACTGTCAATTGTTTCATAATTATTTGGTTTCATTTTCTTTATCATTTTCTGTATTTAAGTTATGCAGGCTGGTGCCGAAGCAGACACATTCTTTTGTTTTGTTGAGTTATTGAGTGGATTTCGGGATCACTTTTGTCAACAACTTGACAACAGTGTTGTGGGAATTCGTTCAACAATCACAAAGTTGTCACTGCTTCTGAAGGAGAATGATGAAGAACTCTGGCGGCATCTTGAGATCACAACTAAAGTAAGATATGCTTCTGTTAGGAGTAAAACACACAGAGGAGATTGGATTGTCTATACACGGAAAAACAAAAGATAGAGAAGACAGATTGCAG
>JANVCQ010000005.1:10607314-10618225 GCA_025531925.1 Erythroxylum plowmanianum
TGATTAATATAGAGTGACTATACTTAATATATTGTGTTCTAAACCCATCAGCCCATTCAGTTAATCAGTACCTAACAGCTTCTACTTTCCCTCATTGAGAAAAGTGGCTAGTTTTCCTATGATAAGAGAATTGTCCTCCGAACTTTGACATTAGGTTATTGTCCTTCAGATTTTATATTCGGCTTCGGCTCCATACCTATACATAGATTCATGATTATGTGACAGGCTTATACTTTTGATACCTCTCAAGTGGGACTAGGTTGTCTAGAGGACTTGACTAGCTTTGACTTTACTTGTTAATCTAGCATATACGCTCTCTTAATAGCCATCAACTTGATGCAGTATCGCGTCTCTAGGTTTTCGTGGTTCATCAATGCACTTAAGAGTGCATTTTGACTTTAATTTTTCTGGCTACTAACCTTAAACATCTCTTTTATTGGTAATAGTTTCTTCACTGTTTCCGTTTATGAGATATATGTATTTTTCTAGTTCTGGCATAAGATGGGAATTACATTGAACGAATGTTAATATCTTTCATCATCTTACTTGAAAAATTCACTTAAAAGTCATTAGGCTGTGCATGGTTGCTAGAATCATGAAAATGGCTAGTCCAATTCATAAATTAGGTTCAGGAATTCTGTTATTTGTGATTGCAGTACCTGTTAATTTGTCAAATATTACTCGGGGTATACTTTTTTAACTCTTTTCATCTGACAGATTTAATGTTAAGTAACTTTTATGTTCAGTAAGGAGCCATTGTCAAAATCTTTAACAGATGTATTATTTTGGCTAAATCATCAAACTCAAAAGGACTTTCTGCTTTGTGTTTGAAAATAACAGGTCAACCCCCAATTTTATGCCTTTAGATGGATTACCCTCCTCCTGACACAGGAATTCAATTTCGCTGATAGTCTGCATATCTGGGACACTCTTCTAAGTGATCCTGAAGGTCCTCAGGTGAGTTTCAAATTTTTAGTAGTCTGTTACTGAATCCGGAAGATGCTTTATGGTTTTTACATGCTTTCCAATATAGAATAAGAGAACTTTTGGATCAAGAAAAAAGATAAAAGCAAACTTCCCTTAACAAGTCTTGAACCTTTATGTTGTTACACTGTAAGCCCTGAACGGGTCATTGTAAGAGCCCTACTGCATTAGGACTGGTGATCTATCGATAGGCCTTTTGCAACACCGTCTGTCTCTCTCTCTCTCTACCTATGTGTATATACTAATTATATATATAATTTATGTTTGCATTGCTGAAGAGAAGAAGTTCATTTCCTTCATGGGTTTCACATTTTTTTATTGATTTCTACTCACAATTAGATGGTGGAGCACTTTTACATCACAGTGTTGACATTGATGTTCCTGATGCTAAGAGTGATGGAAATTAGAGTTTGGAAAACTAATAACTACTTACATTTGTAGGAGACTTTACTTCGGATATGCTGTGCAATGCTTATTCTCATACGGAGGCGCATATTAGCTGGGGATTTTACTTCAATTCTCAAACTACTGCAGAACTACCCCCCGACAAATATCAGCCATTTGCTTTATGTTGCAAACAAATTGCGATCTCAACCATCAGACTGATTTCTTGTGCCCTAATTGTACGTTTTAACACTTTTTCTTTTCTGCTTTAATTTTGTACTGGGTAGCTCATATTTGTACATTGCTGGATGTAGAGGTTGGGTAAATGTCGTGTGTCTATTTCTTCTCTTATTTTTGGTTATTGTCATCTTGGTAGAGTAAAACTTTCACTGCTTCCCTCTTCTGTCTCTTCCTAAATTCAGAAGTTAGTTACCTAACATACATAGTTCTGTATTTGGATATCTGCTTGTTAGAGTTGTTTTTTCTTCCCCCTTCTTTGCCACAAACAAAAGTTATATATGTTAAATGTCAATTACTGTCGGGCTATCTTAGTGTGAGCTTGCTATCTACAACTCACATTGTTCCAACGGACACTTCTGTTCAAGGCCAATTCAAGATTTCTTATATCTTGCAACAAGTATGGGATAGGATCTGCTTCTACTTGAAAGGTTTTGAACTGATTCTGATATTAGACCTGATTCGAATCAGTTTAAGTTGTTAGTTGAAATTGTTTCTTCCAAATTGACTGGAAGGTTAGAAGAAATAAAGACCCTTTAGTCAAATCACACAAATGAAACTGATTTATATTCCTTCCAAGCCTATGTGTTTGTTATCGTAGATAATATAATTATCCTGTTATTCCTTCACTGTTTCTTCTTGACCTAAAATAATAAACAAAAGGGTTAATT
This sequence comes from Erythroxylum plowmanianum, assembly GCA_025531925.1. Taxonomy (NCBI): domain Eukaryota; kingdom Viridiplantae; phylum Streptophyta; class Magnoliopsida; order Malpighiales; family Erythroxylaceae; genus Erythroxylum; species Erythroxylum plowmanianum. The sequence goes on from JANVCQ010000005.1 coordinate 10,609,591, forward strand.
TTACAAAAAATGTTAAGAATAAAATGTTTCAATTTTTTTTTTATTTTTTGTTTGTAAAGATAATTTGTCAGCTACATTTTACGTAGTTGATATATTATTGCTAGGGATGGATGATAACTGGGTGTCAGTCTAAAATTGAAATCAATGGTCAGGTTTGGGTTGATCATTGCGAAATTGTCCTCATGTACGTATACCAAGCAATAGAAAAGAATCCAAGCGTTATATAGAGAGAGAACAGGAGAAAAGCGAGCTATGGTGGTGTGCTGGGGGTGGGTGCTTGGAAGAGAAGCCGGTGGCTGTGGTTACTTGGAAGAGATGGCGGTGTGTATTGTTTTCCTCTTCTGCTTTGCGGTAGATAGAGACAGGAATGATTGTATTGTATAGAGTGCGAAGGTATGCCACGTGCAATCCTTATGAATTATAGGTTACTTATTAAGAAAATCTTAATTTTGCAAACTTAAAAAAATAATTAAATAATCGAACCTTTAATTTTTTTTAATTCTTGGTCAACACAGATACCTTTAACATTTATACATATCACATTTAATTAAACTAACTAATTAAGTTTTATTAAATTGTTTAACTAAATTACATTGTTTTAAAATTGAAAAACTTTAATGAAATTCGTTGCCTAAATTGCTAAAATTAAAAACCCTAAATCAGTTTGTTCTTGCAACATAAGGAAGGCCCATGATGATAAATTAAGATTTCATTTAAATTGTTAAAAGTTGTGTCGATGTTGTCTTGCACCAGTTTGGGAAAGTATTACTGTTACCTCGTGCCAACATGAGAGAGTGTTGTCATGAATTACTTCACATGAGACACACTTCTTGCACCAATACAACAACTGTGTTTGTTGCAGCAAGCATTTCACATCTTTTCTTCGATTCCAAAATGCCAAAGTTTGGTTTAAAGTTTTTCAATTGTAAAACCATGTAGTTTAGTTAAATAATTTAATAAAATTTAATTAGTTAGTTTAATTGATTTTAACGTTTATACACATTAAGGATGTTTATCTTATGTGACAAGCAGTGTTAGCAATGTTAACTGAAATACTAACGTCGGGTTAATATTAAAAAAATTAAAATTTTAAATATTTAATTATCACCTTTTAAAGTTTAGGTTACAAAATTGAATAAAATTTAATATTTTTTTAATTAAACCAAAGCAGATTTAAGTAAATATATAATTTTAAAGACTCACTCCATCTCCATTCTCTATCTAATCCACCATAAGACATGGGCTCTGGTGGTGGTTGTAAGAGTAGATCCTGGCCCATAATAAAGTCGGACCCTAACCCATAACAATGTTTGAATGTGGGCTATTAGTATTAGTATTAGTATTAGTATTAACATTCCCGTTCAGTTCACTCCATCTACACCGTCTCCCTCCACCTGTCAGTCTTCTTCAACGGAAAACAACAACAATACCTCTCGTTTCCTTTCGTCTGGTTCCCCGATAAAACACGCAAATTCTCCCCCACCAAGGCACTGTCACCGTCGTTCGATGCTCTCCATTTCCTAGGCTGTTCTGGGGCCTCAGGACGATGAGGACAGCCCATGACCGCTTCTTAAGTTCAGCTATTGAGTTTTCAAGTTGGAGTGTTGATGGAACAAGACCGCTCACCGTCGTCGGACCTAGGGGAATCATCGGAGCCGGTTAAACTCATAGAATGGGAAGACTACGAGCACGAGGTTGCCAGGTTGTGGAGCCTCTCATCTGCGCTAAAAGAGGCTAAAGATAAGAAGCTAACACTTGAACAGAAGCTCCAGCCTCTCATTCAGGTAGGGTTTTGTATATGCACAAATTTGTTGGGAATAATGTTCAATTGAGCCGGGAATTCCACAATTGATGAACTTTTTGCTGCATATCAGAACTTTTATGATCTTGTCATAAAGCTTCTAATTCTATTTTAGAAGAAGTGAAGCATCTTTGTAATTTGTTCATCTAGGTTGCGCTTGAATATTAGATTATTATAAGCCACTAGTATTAGCATGGCATTTTCTCTGTCATGATTAAATACCATTGATATAATTATTTACTAGAATGCTTTGTTAAGTTGAATGGGATTTCTTCGTGCTGTGCAAAGTATGTTAAAGCAGCTAGTAATATGTGCTTTCCAAGGCTCTAGTTCCGCAATTTTCAGTGTCAAAAAGTAGGAAAATTTGATCAATGGACTCTGTTTGCTTTTGCCTTTTATGTTGATTGTTCAAACTCTGAGTAATAGCATTAATTCGTTTTTGTCAGTTGACCTTAACGTAGTCATAAAAATAATTACTATGGTTTCTAAAAAAGAATTGTCATGCTTATGGATTTATTGTCCTCATATCTTCCCTTTTGGATTCTTGGCCCTTAATTGATTAGCCCGCGGATTAGCGGGCGGCAATATGCTGAGCAGGTTCAAACTGAGTCATTAAGTCGATTAAATGAGCTCGAGGAGATGCGGCAGAAGATAGAGGCTAGAAAATTGATTATAGAGAACATGTCAACGGATACTAAGGTCTTGGTCGAGGATGCTAAAAGGGAAGACGAACAGCTTAGGTCTGAAGTCCGATCACTTTTGGTTGCTGGAACTGCACTTTCTATTGCCAGCAAGCAACTTCAGGTAAAAGAATATAGTAAAACATTTAACACTCAAATTCAAGGTGTTTTTTTCCTTTTCTGTGAGACTTTTAGAAGTATTTACTTGTGTATTTCATTGTTACAGTCCATCCAAGGCATTTCCAATGATTGTGTTTTCTGTAAACTTAGACAACTAAAAAGAATTTTAGTTCATTGCTTTTACTTACTGATATATGTTGAATGGGTACAGTGAACAAATAGTATACTAACTAATGTATGTCGGTGTTGGTATTGCTGCAAGAGAAGCTTTTCAAATTTGGTGGTAGAAAACATAGAACTACCTACATATGATATGCCCTGGATCATGTCTTATTTGCATTCCTTTTTATTTTCCTACTATTAGAAATAAGTAGATCAACCCTTCCAGAAGTTCATGAAAGTAGAATGGTTCCTACATAAGGGTTTAGTGGTTGGAAATGACTTCCAATGTACTCTTCATTATCTCATGACTGGAAGAAATCCTAGCTTAACTAGAAGTTAGCTCTTTTTTGTTGAATTATGTGCTTATTTATTTGAATTATGCTACAGTAGAATTGGTGCTCAGCAACTTCTTATTTCATTCTGATATTAAACTGATAGTATTCCTATTGAATTCTTTCTCATGCCATAGGAATCTAGAAAACTGCATGCTGGAGAAAGGGGCTATACTCGTCTTAAGAATCTTGAGAAGATGCTGAGGAAAAGGCAGCAGTATATGATATCCCAAGTGTCATTGCTTTATCCTGTAAAGATAACAGCTGGTCCTTCTGAAGAGCAAGAACTTGAATCATTTCCAAACAGCGGAACATCAGGTAACGTGTTTGTGAGTTTAAAAAATGTTGCTTCGGTAACTTAAGATGAAGCAACAGCTTAAGATTCTTTTCCCTCATTCGGGTAACCCTGAAACAAGGAAATGCCTATTTCAATCATGATTTCCTCCACTATTACATAGATATCTTCAACTTAGTTATATGTTCATTGTAGCGACTTTCTAAGCCTTTTTGCCCCTTCTTTTAATTACTATCATTATAAACGCTTCATTTAGGAAGGTTTCTACTTCAGGCAAAGTTCTCATATCTTTGGTTTTGGGTTGGCTTGTTGCGCTTATTAATTTTTTTTTATCAGCAGAAGTATCTGCAACTCCCTTTGTTTGACTGCTTCCTAATCAACTTTTGATTAGCTTAACTTTAGTTGTATTGACTTCCCTGTGTGCGTACACTTGTGCTTGCTTGCGGGTGTTTGAAAAGCAAATGCTCTGTGGCCATATTATGTTTGGAATACTCTCCTTTTATTGATTCATTGTTCTAATTGAAGCATTACAATTGGTGGTAGAGCCCGGTATATATCATCTGCTGCCCTGATGTATTATGCAAATTGCTGGGATTTTTGTCATATGTACCAAGTTTCCTTTCTTTTACAGGGAATTCCACTGGATCTAAACCTGTTAATCAAGGCTCCTTAACGATTTTAGGTCTGCATTTGAGCATGGCTCCTTTTACAAAGAAGAGCTTTTTCACCAATAAGAAGGAGGTCCAGATGTCTGCAAGTGCACTGGGATACGTTGCACATGTGAGATCTTTCTCCTTTAGTTGTCATATTTTATCAGCTATTCTCTTCATGAATTGGATTTTGTTACTTCCATAAGGGATGACATACATCTAGATTAATGAGATCAGGATTTTATTCTCAAAAATTTCATGTCTAGGTCAAGATGATTTGTTGATTGTTAATTCTGTCATTTTTTGTTATATGATGATTATGCTTTACTCACTGTTAAATTGTTTTCCTTCATCTTTCCTTTGATAGGATGGTGAATAATATGCTTTGGTTTATATTCAAACTTTTCTTTCTTGATTAATTATTTTATTGAAAAAATTTGTTACATTTCATGCAGAAAGAAATATTTATGCTGTTTTGTTGGATGCGACATTCAAAGCTATAATTTGATCTACTTTTGATAATTTAAACTTGCTTCATTTGTTGATGCCTTTTGCAGGCTGTTTCACTCATAGCTTCCTACTTACAAGTTCCTTTGCGCTACCCTTTGCGCCTTGGAGGTTCTCATTCTTATGTTCGTGATTTTGCTCCTTCAGTAGAGCCCGCATCATCTGATTTGTCGTCGAGTACATCATCTATGGTGAATACTAAATTTGTTGAATTTCCCCTCTGTTTAGAAGGTCAAGATACAACACGAGCAGCTTATGCTGTATTCCTGTTGAACAAGGTAGTGAGTTGTCTCTGCCTGGCCCCATTTTCTTTTAGGTTTTATCCTGACTGTTGCACTTCCATATTGCCTGTGATAAAACTTTTCCTCTGGTGTTGCTTTTCCCCTTCAATATTTTGTAGGTTGCATTCTTACCAAACCTTTAATCATTATAATTTCCAAAATTCTATTTACTCTTAGGAAAGTTCATACAAAGAAATAGTTAGCTTCAGCCACCATTTCGTTGTGTAATGTGTATGTACGGCTTAAATCCTTTATGCATTGATGTTATTGCCATTTCAAAGCCCTCCAAGTACATGTTGGGATATTCAATTTCTTCTTTTGGTTATCTTTGGGATTGTTTATTGATTTTACTTTATCTTATTCGATTCTTTTTTTAATTAGGATGTATATTAGAAGAGAAATAATCACCCAACAAACTCCTGGGGTTATGCGTGTATCTTTTGTTTTCTTCCATAAAATTTTTCCAAATTTCTGTATTAGATAAAAGGTTATCTTGCCTTTTCTTGCATTCTATACAGCTTCTCAATTAACTTTAATTTTCTCCAATGGGTATAGGATTTGGAGCAGCTTTTGAATTACATTGGTGCCAAAAGTTTGGGACCACGCCAAATACTGGTCAATTTGAAAGAACTTACACGGACAATACAGTCTACTGAGTTTTTAGATTCATGATGATCGTCGATCTCTAAAGTAACTTTCCACCTTTGTAAACGGACCATTTGTATTCTTATACAGGTGCTAATTTTTGAAGCAGCGCCATTTGCATTTGCAGATTTTCCTCAGTTACGGCTTGATCCATAGAAGCTGATGTTTTAAGTCGAAGTTCTCGTATCTCAAAATTCTAATAAACTCATTCAATGTTTTGAACAGTCAATGGTATCACTTACTAGCGATTTAATTTTTTAAACATAAATATTTCTGACTTTTTAGGTTACAAATACATTGACTATGAAATCTTTCATTCTGATGTTAGAACAGAATTGACCAACTTGGATTTCCTTTTGTTCAAAAGGGGCTTGGTGTAGCTTTCACCCCTATAATTGAAACTTTTTGTGTAATATGTGCGTGAAAGTTAAACGAGTCCTCATACTTCGGTTCTCTGTAATGGTTACACAAGCCACAAATGCCTAATTCGACTAGGACCCTTGTAGTCTTGTTTCTGTTTTTCATTTTTAATTAATATATTGTTCAGATTTGACAATAAAAACTATAATGAATTCAAACATTTGTAAAAATGTATCAAACTCAAAAGTGGGAAAGAGTTTGATGGTAAAATAATAAGTTATCAGTTCTACCAGTAGCAATCACTTAAAGAGGGTAAAATGCATGCTCTTATGTTAATAGGCATATATGGACATGTTAAAATAGAAACAATGATTAATTAAAAAAAATTCACATTCATAATAAAAATGATTATATTTTTTGTTAACGTTTAGAAGAGTGTATTTATTTTTTGTTAACGTTTAGAAGAGTGTATTTTTTTTCCATTCATGTTTAATTCACATACAAAATATTTATTCGTTATTGTAGAAATAAAAAGTGCAACAATAATCATATAAGAAAATAATGAGATATTGTTTTGATATTTATTCCTCATTATTTTGGTGAATTTAAATTAATAGATACATAATATATTTAAATTAAGAATTGAATTATGTTTTATCTGAATTTAGGTTAAAAATCCTTTTAAATGTTAAAATTTGTCATATTTTATTGTTTAAAAATAATTTCAATATTTTGTTATCTTTACATATTTAACCTTAAACTCAAGTAAAATCATTTCAATTTTTTTTGGTCAAGGTCAATATTTAAATGTGCCTTTTCAACAAAAACTGATTTGAACGGTTCCACGTCAACTATTCAATTTAATTAATTATTTTTAAAATTTTAGTTATATTTATTTTACTAATTTTAAGAACCGACCCATTTATTAAATTGATCAATTAATTTTTGTAAATGAAGAAATTTTTATAAACTAAAATAAGTCAATCAATTTTTATTTAATAATATTTTTAATTAAACTTCAAATTATTCAAATAAGTAATGACAATATCATTTAATCATATTTCAAATTCTTTAATTTTATTCAATATTTAGTTAATTTTATGACGGTTTAATATCTTTTGAGCTTTTTGAACCTTTTGTCTTTAATTTCCTTACATTATAATCTTCAATACTTAGTTTAGGTTCATAGCCCTTTGTATAACTTCATTACACACCCTTTTAGACAATGTTATTTTATGTTCTAGTTTTAGCCAATCACAGATAAACAATGTTATCTTATTTAACAATTAAAGAAATCAATTGATCAAGACAATGTTATTTTATTAAATTTTAATAAGATAATATCGATATAATTCTGAATTGTCAAAATCTGATTGGACCAAATTTCATGTTAAAGAGAAATTATATGCCTAGACCCAAACTAACCTTTCGTCATCCTCTGGTTATTTACTCCGAAAATGGAAGAGAAGTAAAGAAATTTAACTACTGTCTCTGACCTCTAATTATAGATGTGGCATATTTCAACGCAGTTGGATGTTTCTCATGAATATGGCAAACATACTAATGAAGGGTGCTAATTTTATGATGATGATGCATTATTATGCACCAGATCATTTTACTTTTGATCTTGATTTTTTAATAATTAAATAACTTAAATAATTATATCTTAAGTTGAAAGACTTATGGTGCAACTCAAAGTTAGTCTTTTGACATGAAGCATATCTCTATAAATAGTGAGGATTTGATACTGACTTTACTTTTACATTTGGATATATAATGCTTCAAGAAATGAAACGAAATGTGTTCCTTTTGCAAATATTGTTCTTCTTTCATTAAAATGTTAAAATCCTTCAATAGCATAAGAGCTTCTCTGATCTTTATAGGATTTTATATGAGTGAAAACAAGTTAGGAGACCCTCATAAAAAATGTTAAAACACCTGAGAAACGAAGGTTATTCTCTGTGATGACCACAAGCAGTAGTATTTTTGCTCCTCCTCCATTTTTGCAAGAGAAAATTATCATATATGATCAGTAATGATGGAAGCTTATTTGAGAGCTTTGTTGCTATAGGAAGCAATTGAATCATATACAAAGGTTGAGTTACCAAAAGATCCATCCTTGAATTAGATCATGTTATATGAAGAAATTGTTTCTAAAAACTATGGATGTAGCGCCTCCTTACCGCAGGATACCCATCAGAACGCCCGGAGGTCATTCCGGCATATATCCTACGATAAAGGCGAGCTACGATCGATCACTACACTCACTTCACATGTCATCGTATCATTAATAACTTATTAAGCATCAATAAAAAATCACAAAATTTTAAAACCAACTTTTTCCTCATTTCATTTTTCAAACCAACAGTCTACCTTGTGTTTTTCAACCTTTTCTACATGTACAATAACAAAACTTAGTACAAATGTACTACATGGAAGAGGAAAATATATCAAATCTATCTAAGCCATCCCAAAAATCCCAACTGATTGACCTTTGAGCCATGACTGTTCTTGTTAAAACACAATCTACACGGTAGTGGAGCCTCTCAGTAGTTAGAGTCGTCTCTCAGTCCTGAAAAGATAACGTTGCAATTTTGGTGAGTTTTGCGGATTCAATGAGGTAACCATCATCGATGGTTCACTCAATTCATGAGCACATCAATTCACATAACAATATAGTCACATTGTTGCATAATTGATCACGTTTCATATTTTCATTTAAGTTTAGGCAAATTATGCATTTCAATCAATCAAACATACATAACCAAATGCATATGAAATGATCATGAGACTCTTTTCCAA
>JANVCQ010000005.1:10631298-10644546 GCA_025531925.1 Erythroxylum plowmanianum
CTTAAAAAGGCAATCCAAATTTTAAATTGCAAGTTTCTTTATTTGAGGTCAGTTTGTGGTCGGTTTTGGGTCTTCCAGGCTTTTGTGGGTCCGAATGTTGGGCCTCGGAGACGGGGTTCAACATTTATGCTGTTAAAATTGACTTGCCAAAAGTGTAGCATTTGGTGGCCTAGGATTTTTTTTAGGAGATGCTTCTTGCCTTGATTTTCTTAGGTTGTTTATTGGTTGGGCGATGAAGTGCGTGAGAATTGTGAACTATATAATTTTTCTATAAGGATGGTTTGAAGGCATATTTGAAAGAACTGAGACAAGAGGATCCCATATGTCAATCCCCTATCTCTTTTGTTATTTATTATAGCTATAGAGTTTTTGTCTAGAAGTTTGAAAGTTATATTTATGGATGAGTTCAAGTTTCGTAAAAGGTATAAAGATTTATAGATTTTGAGTCTTTATTTTGTAGATGACTTGATAGTTTTCTCCCATAAAGATGCCCCATTGTAAGGATTAGTGTGACTTTTATACTTTTCTTTAACACTTTGGGCTTCAAACTAATAATTTAAAGACTCTAGAGTACTTTGGTAATATGGTTGAGGAGCAAATGCAAAGGCTTTGAAGTTTAAGGACCGCTTCTTATTCCCTATCTAGGCATTCCTTTGATCTCTTCTAAGTTAATGATTAACCATTATAAGCCCTTGGTGGAAAGGATAATAACTACACTGACGTGATGGGATGCCATATCACTTTCAGACACTAGCTAGTTACAATTGATTAAATTGATCATATGTAGCATTTATGTTTATTTATGCACAATTTTTATTGCTCCAAAAGTTGTTATAGATGGGGTTAAAAGATTTTGTAGGAAATTTTTATGGTTTGACTTAGATAATATTAGACGGTTTAGTTAAACAGAAGACTATCTATCAAAGGAAGAAGGAAGGTGACTTGGAATTAGGGACATATATACATGGAATATAGTAGCTGTTAGAAACAAAGTGTGGGATACATTCAAACTGAACCCTTCTTTATGGGCAAAATGGATTAGAAGTATAAAGTTTAATAGAGAAGGATTTTCCGGTTTGGACAAAACTAATGAAGCCTCGTGAATTTGGTGTCGTATATTAAAATTAAGGGAGGAGAATCAGGCTGCCTTCAAATTTTAGTTAAAGTATAGAGATTGATTTTCATTTTAGTAGGACCTTTGACTTCATGGCAATTGGCTGTGGATAAATATATGATTGAGGTAATGGTTGGGAGTCATATGTGTCGTGATGCTATTGTGGCCTCAATTTGGAATGATGGATGGTGTTTACCATGTCCTTCTAATGTCAAAATGCAAACCACATATGGGGAGATTAGTAAACTTATTATCTTTGATGCTAACAATTGTATCATCTAGACGACGTCAAAATCAGGAAGATAAACTATCAAATCTACTTGTAAATTTAGGAGAAAATGCTTTGGAGAGATAACATAGTCCTTAATAAAGTTTCATTAGTTAGCTAGCCTTTTACGGAAGGCTTCAAACTAAGGACAAATTGCATTTATGGATTATTTGGCCTAATTATGGATACGTGCTTTGTTTTGATAATGCTGAATTTATCCCTCATCTATTTTTTAGCTTCAAGTTCTCAAACTAGGTATGGGGAGTATTAACAGATTATGCAATATTAATATTCTTATTAATTCTTAGGCAATAGAGTTAGGGCGAATGACTGAAAAGTGTTTAGGAAAATCTCTCTTATGTAGAGTTCATCATGTTATTTTTATTTTAACTATACACAACTTATGGAGACATAAAAATGAAGCTAGTTTTTTATAATGCAAATAGTGATATACATAAAGTTATAGGAAGGATTTGCAATGATATTAAGAATAGTTCTCTTTTTGTTTATAATAACTCTAAGGAGAAAACTGAGAGTTTCAAAGTTTAAGAGGTAGTTTATATTTACATGTACATAATTATTGGTCATGTATACTTTGTTATTAATATAAATACCCAGGTTATTAAAACAAAAAAAGGCTATAAAGCCATAACAATAAAGTTGATATGGTGCTAAGTAATGAGAGATCATTTTCCCTTTGAAAATTTAAGGTACCTCACTCCATCCTCTTTTAAAAGTAACATAGTTGTAATCCGTCTTGTAGAAGTCCTTAACACTCGTGCATTCAAATGGAGTTTAATGATAGTCTTATTTTTTGTGGATAAAAGACCTGAATATCCCAACATGAACTTATGGACATAGAATAACTGGAGGAAAGCATGATTAGAGAGTGTCATGATCAATGAAGAGGATTAATTCCTCTTCAGATTTAATAATGAGTTCAATAAATAAAAAATACTTAAAGTAAGGCCTTAACTCTTCAATAAAACTATTTGAATATAAAAATGGAGGCCATGTTCCAAACTTCAAAAGACTCAAGATAAAACACATACCCATTTAGGTTAACTTTGAGAAAGCACCTTTGGAATATTGCTTTAAAATAAGTATAAGCCATTTAGCTACTTCATTAGGTAAACCTATTTGTATGGATTAAGGAACTACTGTAATGAAAAGGATAGTTTACGCAAGGTTATATGTTGAGAATGAAACAGAGAAAGAGCTCTTAGGTTCTATTAACATAATAAAGATTGGATAAAGAAGATAACCTAATAGAGGCATAAATTAAGATTAACTATCATGGAACATTGAACAACAAAAGAAGCATCAAAGAACCACTAGTAGAATATTCAAGAAAGAGAATTATAATAAGCTCATAGGAATAAAGTGAAGACAATTAATACACTAACATCAATAGATTGAAAATTTTATTAACATGATGACTATCACAACATCTGACTAAGACAACATTGACACCATGTCCTCATAACACTTTGAAAGAAACTCTATATGCTTACAGATTGAAAAATTGTCTACATCACCACTCCCAACTCCTCAGTAATTCAATCCCACCATAAGCAACATCCTAGAAGAAGCTTTTATTTCATAGCTAGAAAGAGGCTTAGTATAAAATCTAAGAATAAGGTTATTATTGGCCACCTAACCTTCCTTAAAGCCTATAACCACCTGGAATGTTAAAAGTTCTAATTTCCTCGTAAATGACAAATAGTAGGTGAATATCTCACCACTGAAATATTCTTTTTAATTGGACTCTTGAAGACCATAATAAAAGCTCCAAGATTAGGGAAGGACAAAGATTGGGGTCTCATATATAACCCCTGAGTTCACTTTAATAGAAGGATTATGGTAGCTTATAACCTTAATGTCATTTCAATCAAGCACTACCATTTCATATATTAGCTTTTACTCCTTCAACTAACCTTAGATCTCTCTAATATTCAATTAATAGTCACTTTTATTTGCACCTTCAATCTTTTGTATCAAAGGAGACAATATAGGAGAGCCTCACTGACTTAAGAAAAAGTATCACATATAGCTTTTAGTTGGGAATTTCAATAGCACTATTTCACATAATGAAACTAAAGGGCACAGCAAATTCAATAGACATCTCAATAAAGATCTTGATAACAAATTAACATAAACAGGGATACTTGGCTTGCATTATGATGGAAATAATATACATGATGCAATAAACAATCTAGTGATTAGTTTATTACAAGAAAATTTGATAGAGCACTAATTGAAATTATCTTGTTAATCAATTTCAGTAATAACATACCTCACTTCAATCACTTGATTTGCTCAGACCATTTAACAATCAAGGCCTGCCCTTTTACCAACTTTAGTGAAAAAAATTTCATTGAAATTCAATATTTATCTATTAGAAATTGTTGGGTATAAGAAGCTGCTTACAAGAGGATTGAATAGAACAATGTTAGACTTTGAGGCTTACAAATGTGTAGAAAAGTTAAAGATAATAAAAGAACTTAAAAAGCTTAATATAAGGAAGTATAATAACATTAAATTAGAAATTCTAAACATAATTTTTTAAAAAAAATTGTTTAGGAAGCACTATACAAAGATGCAGAATGAAACAATAATGATGAGAGAAAATGAGCATTATGAGAATACATTAAGGAATTTGAAATTCAAAATTCTCTATCAAAATAGAAATTAATAGTTCAATAGCTTAGGAGGTGTTTGTTTCTATTTTTATTTTTTGTTTTTTGTTTTTGTTTTTAAATTTAATAAAAAACTTATTTGTTTGAGTTTTTAATTTCTGTTTTTTGTTTTGATTTCTTCTAGATTTCAAAAATTATGAAAAATCATAAAAAGTGGTTTTTGTTTTTTATAATCTGATTTACTATCATTTAATATATTATTTAATTAATTAAATTTTAATAAAAATTATGAATAATTTAATTCAACATTATATATTTAATAATTTAAAATAAATTATCAATAAAAATTAATAATTTAATTTAATTTTTATAATTACATTAATATTTAATTAAATTTGAATAATTATTAATAAATATAAGTAAATTTTAAATATATAAATATTGAAATAAAATTTGATTTAACAATTAAAGTATATTTCAAATAAATATTAACTTTAAATTATTTATTTTATTAAAATAACATAATTTTATTAATAATTTTTAAATTAATATTATATAAGAGATTAAATAAATTTATTTAATTAAAATAATTTATCTTTAAGTTTTATCTAATATGTATTTATTAATAGTGATAAAAAATAACTACATTAATATTAACAACCAAACAGAATTTTGTTTTTATTTGAAAGGAAAAATAAAAATAAAAAACTGAAAACGAAAACTGAAAATTACAAAAAAAATAGAAGTAGAACCAAATAGCCCATTAGGAAACGAGACAAGAGCACTAAATTCTTTCATAATACTCTAATAATAAGTAGAAACTTCAATAAGGTTGGTTCACTAACATATGCAAACAACAATGTTTGTTCTAACCACAAACATTTAAAAGATGCAACCCTCAAATACTTCAAAAACTTCTTAGAACCACATATAACTACTCATCCTTGTAGCCAATCATTAGCTCTTCCATCGCTAAATCTATCAACCATGAACAATTAGAAGCTCCAATTAGAAACTTCACCAAAACATACATGTGCAAAAAGCCCTAATAATCCTCAATTCAAACAAGGCACAAAGTCTATATGGACTTGGTGCCATATTTTCAAAAAGTTTAGAGATTGGTGTGGGGCTTTGTCAGTTTTGTTATATTGGAATTTTTTTCTAAAGTTAAAATGTTTAAAGAAATGAATAAGGCTTTTATATGCCTTATTACTACATGCTTTAGCCTAAATGCCCTACAAGACTTTAGACCCTTCACTTATTGTAATATGTTATATAAAATTATTTTCAAAATATTCTTAACTAGAATGGAGGAAATCATGAGTTCACTAATCAAACCAAGCCAATGCTTTTTCATTAAAGAAAGAAACCTAAGTGATAATATCCTAATAGCATAAGAACTATTCAAGAATTAAGATGAAAATTTGAGCACAAATCGTTGTGCTCTAAAAATTGACTTCAATAAGACATTTGACTCTTTAAATTGTAGTTTCCTATTACATATTATGGAAGCATTTGGATTCCCTACTAAATTCACTAAGTGGATTAATTAATGCATCACAACCATAACTTCCATCATTTTAATGAATGTAGAATCAATAAAACCCTTCAAGTAAGCAAAAGAGTTGAGACAAAGAGATCCTTTATCACCTTATCTCTTCAAGCTATGCACAGAATCCTTAACTAAGTTTATTGACAAAAGAATAAAATCGAATGAGCACTTCAACTATTACTTAGGAATGCAAGAAGCTCAAATTACTTTAATTATCTTTTGCAAATGACCTTCTTCTCTTTTATATGGCTGACACAACCTTAGTCAAGCTATTTATAGATTCTTTACACATGTTCAACAACATTTCAATATCAACAACAATATAAATGTTTTTGTAGGAACTATTAAATTAGCAAAACAAATCGTTTAAATTATAGAAATTCAATAGCTACCTTTAAAATATCTAGGAATCCCTATTATATCTACTAGATCACGCTCAAATACTGCCAACCCCTATTAGATGCTATCCACAAAAGACTAGAGAATTTGAACAATAAACATTTTAGTTTTACAAGGTGATTGCATTTAACTATAATGAGTAGCTTGTATATATATTGGTCTTTTCACCTTTACCTCTCCTTAAAATTGACTAAAGCCATTGAGAGATTTTTTAAATAAGTAAAGAATGGCAATGACTCTTCACAAGTCAATATTAAATAGGTTCATCTACATGTACCAAAAGAAAATGGAGGAGTGGGCTTAAAATCTTGTAATAATGAACAAGATGTTGCTTATTAAAAGGATATGAAAGTTATTCACAAATAAAGAATCCTTTAAGGTGCAATAGGAGGGATGCAAATTGAAAGCTTAAAAAGAAGAACCTTTTGGAAACTAAAGATTAGAGATCATATTTTTTTGGTCCTTGACGTAAAATTTTAAGCTAAGGGATATCATGCAACCTACATCAAGTGTATCATTAAATAGGAAAAGTTCTTGATTTTAGTTCAGAATTTGACATCCATAAGACCCCTTATTTAAGCTTCCCAATTCAACAACACTCATATCTAGTCTTGCCAAGCAACCAAAAGTAGAAAGAGTGGTTAAAGAAAACAATTGGAATCCTGTCAATACCAAAGGTCTCACAATTATAATGTGCAACTTTCCAGGGTATTTCTCTAACTTAGTAGTTGAGGATGAGATCATATAGCTAAAACATAGATCAGGTGCATTCAACAACAAAACTTACCTAGAAATTCTCAAAAACAACACCTCAACAATTCTATGGAAAAAAATGATATGCTTTACTTCAATTCACCCAATGCTAAATTTCTTCTATTGCTAGTAATAAAGTAGAGACTAAGAAGCAAGGATAGAATTGCCTTTACCCCACAATCAACTCGATATGTGTGCAATGCAATTCAAAACTAGAGACTGACAATCATTTGCTTTTTAACTATACCTTCAACTCACAGTTTTGATAACTGATGTTGGGCCTTTATAACTCACATTACAACGAAACACAATGGACGAATATAATGGATACAAAAGGTCATCATCAATCATGTTCAGGATAGAACTTAATTGCTTTACTTATGGCATTTGATTCGAAAGAAATTCCATGATCTTGAAAATGAGCTTAGATACATCAACATTGCAAGCCAAAAACTAACACAATAGATCAGAAAAATTGTGCTAGCAAATGGAGTAGCAAGCACCGATATAACAGCAATGTGAAATCTTGGGTAAGCCAACTATTGCAGAGGATTCATCCTTTTGAACTTTAACTTAGAACTTGAAGCTGAATTTTCGCTCTTAGCTAACTTCATTGTTCTTCACTGCTTGTAAGCTTAGCTTGAACTTGTATCCATCTCATGGTGACTTTATTTTATTAATCCATTTTTAACCCCCATAAAAGAAAAAGAAACAAGAAATTAGCAAGCAAAGCATGACTTCTTTTGATATGTTATGATTTTGTTCTCCAGCTTAAACGCCCTCTTAAGTGAGTGAGCTTATGGTAGCACTGAATCTTGCAGCTTGGGTCTTCCTTGCAGTAGTAGTGAGAATATATATATAATATTGATTCTTGAGTAGTTAAAAATAGGGTAATTTTAGATATTGTTCTGATAACATTAATTAGCTTAACAAAGAGAAGAATCAGCACCTACAGCTAGCTGGTACATCGATTTGAGAATAAAACATTTAATTAATTATCCATTACTATTTGCTTCAACTCCTTTTGATTTGCTTATTCGTAATAGTTACCTAAACAACAAAATTCCTAATCCAAATAGGATTGTCTTCTTCTTCTTCTTTTTTTTTCCCCTTCGTTTCTTATTTCTGATTATTTTAATGGTATTAACTATTAAGTTCTACAAGATAGAATACAGAGCCTAGATTGGCTTACCTCTCGTTCTCTTCTCAACAAAACCAAAACTAAAACCAAAATCAACCAGTATCTGCCTCTTTCCAGTGCTCTTTAATTGCACAATCCAACAATGAAGCTATCCTGTGAAGACATGAGCATTGTCATGAAGGCGATGATACACTTCAAGGACAACAAAGACATGAGCCAGGCTTTCTTCAGTTACTGGAACTTGTTCAAGAAATCACAAATTAGCAAGCACGACTTCTGCTGCAATGTTGCTCATCTGTTCGGTCACCACCATGATTTTCTTCTCCATCTTAAGCACCTTTTAATGTTGTGAGTGAGCTCATGGAGGCACTGAATCTAAGAACTTGGACCCTCGCAAGGACATAGAAGGTTCATCCTTTTCATTTCTTTTATGTTTTGTTCTGTAGTAGCAATAGTCAAAGATAAAACCCTTTTTCTATAGAAGTTTTTGATTAAAAACTCTCTTTTTTGTTTATTTTTTAATATTCTTTGTTACGTTTCTTAATGAAGGAACCTCCAGCTAGAGAAACAGAGGACGATGATGCCAGTATGTGTGCACACAGAGCTTCTATGTTGCATTAAACTATTAACGTTAAGATAGAGGAAAGGATACAATACTGATCCAAAGTAGAAGCTTAACAATGGGGTTTAACAATCAATCTATACACTGGTTCAGTTTAGAACTCAATGCATAAATCTGTGATAGCAATAATGACTACTGATTCATGTGAGGAAGATAGTATGCGTTGAAAACAGAAATAGATAGATTATGAAACTTTACAGAACATCATCCTGAAGCAGAAACTGCTGTTGTGGAAATAAATACGATAAGGCAAGCAAGTATATTACCTTAACTTTGAAGTATTATATATGGCATCATCTGAAACTGTCCGCCATGCGGAGCATTCATGAGATGTAGGACTAATGGTTAATTAATTAAAGCCATCAATGCTGGCATTGCTGATTATTTGCTGTTCCACAATAGGACACCTGGTGATGGCCAATTCCTCTGAGGGCATCAATATGAGGTCTTGTGGTACTGCTATTAGCTTGGGACAATCGTAAAGTGATAGGCTCTGGAGATAAGGCATTGCATTTCTCATTGTCACAGAGACGTTACTACTGCTAGAACTTGCGCAGCTAGCAGCAAGAGCAGATGTTGTTAGATCCCACTTTTCCCACTCCCCCATAAACCGAAAAGTTAGTTTCTTCAACTTTGGGAAAGCGATGAACGGTTCTTTACTATCTTTCCTTTCCGCAACAGGATCTAGTCCAAGGAACTCTAGACCTACATATTTCACACTATTGAAATGTCCAATTAGGAGCTTTTCCAAAGATGGCAATCTCCCCAAAGAAGGTAACCTTTCACAGTTTACACAACTCAGGAGCGTCAAATCTTTCAAATTGACTAGCAATGTTAGCCAATTAGGAAAGGAAGATCCACCATAATCATAAACCTGTAAAACTTCTAGGTTTGGAGGTGGTTCAAGAGCTTCAATCACTTTCTCCATCACCTCTTTTACCCCCAGAGAAAATACTAAGTCCAAACTTAGAAGATGCTCCTTATATTTCAAATCTGCCTCTGACGCTTTATCTACATCCATGACATTCTCTAACCCACTAATCTCGAGATCACCTCTCAGATTATTTAGATATTTCAGTTCTGAAATGCTACATCCTTCCCCCTTCCCTTTTATAATAAACTTGCACAAGGTGCGGAGGTTGTATAACTGGCCAATTCCTTGCGGCAAAATGCTGAGGCAGTCAGTTTCTTTAATATTAAGATGTCTCAGGTTAATCAATTTTCTAAGGCCTGAAGGTAGTCTTTCAAGAAGTCTACAACAATAAAGGTCCAATGTTTGTAAATTGTATAACATGCAAACTGTATCTGGCAATTGCACCAGATTCAGTGAAGATAGGTTGAGCTTTCTTAGATGCAAAAGCTTGCCAACCTCACTTGGAAGCTCTTCTATATTAGTGTGACTCAAGTCCAACTGCCGAAGAGACGTCATGCAGTGAAATAAATCACGAGGAATTGTGCTCGTATTCTCTTGTAAGACCTGCAGTGTACGAAGATTTTTCAACCTATAAATGGCAGGGTGGAATTGTCCCATTTGACCCAACAAGGTAAGATGGTGGGTTTCTTTATGGAGATGATCCCATTTGGACATATTTTTTCCATCAGCATTCATGATAAAGCATTCATTCTTTGCAAGGAACTTTACAAAGTCATGCACAATGTCATGCATCTTGCAAGTAACTACTCGTGGGTCTTCTCTGTCCACTGCTAAATCCTGAAAAAATGACCGCATTGCTAAGTTATCGAAGTACTCTTCACCTATTTGCTCCATTTCTACACTTCCTGATGATGTTAGGAAACCCTGTGCCATCCACTGCTGTATTAATGCATTTTTCTCTATATTATAATCTTTAGGGATAACAGCGCAATAGGTAAGACAACGTTTTAGTGGGGATGATAAGTCGTAATAACTCAACAACAGAGAAGCGAAAATTCCCTTCTCAACCTCTTCTAGCTCCCACAATTCACTGTCAAGGACGCTCTTCCAGGCTTGTTTCGTTGCCTTGCAGCACAATAGACTACCTATAGTCTTTATAGCTAGGGGTAGGCCTTTGCACCTGTGTGCTATTCTCCGACCAATTACTTCCAAATCATCACGATCCTCCCTGCTCTTCCCATAAAATGCAAGTCTGCCAAACAATGTCCAAGAATCTTCAGGAGATAAATTCCCTAGAGGAAGCATAAAGGTGGCTTCCATCATTTTTGAAACTCTCTCATTCCTAGTAGTCACTAAGATTCTACTCCCTACAGCTCCAGATTTTAAGGGAATCTTTATTGGTTCCCACTGCCTGAAGTCATCGGTCCGCACATCGTCCAGCACAAGGAAAAATTTCTTTCCGTCAACACATATCTGAAGTTCCTTTTGCAAATCCGACCAAAGGAATTCTTTCCCCTCAACACTTCTTTGAAGTTCCTTTTGCGAATCTGACCAAAGTACTTTCCCCCCAACACTTCTTTGAAGCTGCTTTTGCAAATTCGACCAACCAGACCACATTACAGTTTCAATTATCATTTTTGCTATGTGGGTCTTATCAAAAGGCTCAGAAACACAAATCCAGATCTTGTAATCAAAATGTTCATCGACTCCCTCATCATTAAAAGCCAATTGAGCAAGAGTTGTCTTCCCCATCCCTCCCATCCCAAGTACAGAGACAACAACCGGGCAACTTTCATCCTCAATATCGTCACACAGCATACTTATCAAAGAAGTTTTAACCGAATCCCTCCCACAAACCTCAGAAACATCAATTAATGGTGTGGTCTCCAGTCTCTCCGGTTCTTCACGACTCTTCCCTTCAAGTGCAAAATGGAATTTGTCTTTCTCAATGGCAACCCTACTCAACCTCTCCTTAATACGTTCCATCTTAACACCAATATCCCTATAAGCAACACTTCTGTTGAAACAAAAACATGAAGAAATGAGGCGTACCGATTTTGTTCGCGGGAAATGTTTGAGCTTTCTCTCAATTTTGGGTCCACTGATTCTGGTATTCCACTCGTCTAACACATCTTCAAGATGGTATGCTATGGACTTGAGCTCTTCCAACCAAACTCGTACCGAACTCTCCTTTACTTGCTTCTTCTCCGCATCGTTGAGCACTGATCTGATTGCGGTGAGTGTAGTGGCAAGATTGTCGGCCTCGTTTTGCCCTCCAAAAAGCAAGCTTAATTCTCTTTGAATACCAGTTTCAACGGCCGATGTCAACTGCCGCAACACTACCGACAAAAGGGCATCAGCCATTGTCAGATGACGAGAAACAAAGCTTGTTGATTAGCAGCTTGGATTGTTATTGTCTGTAAGATGCCAAAATCGATTGGGAGAGTGTAGTAAAATAGTACCTTGGAAGTCTGAACCAGAAAAGTGTTGTTGAGCCGGGTGCTTTGCTTGGAATAATATCGCGCGAAGTGGAATTGGTATTATTAATTAATTATATTCTCTACACCATTGACTATGTTGTCCCGTTGCAAACCCAGAACTCATGAGAGGATGATACGTGTTATTTGGTACGGAGATGATATGGTTTTTTTTGTTTTTGACATTAGGTGGTATGGTTTTCGTATTGAATTCATTCAAGTTTACTTACCTGAGATATGTTTATAATGACGCGTTTATTTTTATTTAAAATATACAAAGAACTATCTTTTAACTTTTATATTACGCATATATAATTTTTAAAATTAATTAAGAATTAAACAATATATTAACAATTTTCAGCAAACAATTGATGCGTTGAAGAAGGTGAGTGTTGCGTTCATATTTTTGCTATTGTTTTTCTCACAAACTCATAACATTATGCATCTGACGATTGAATTTTTGATGATAAGGTTAGTAAATAAGGCTTCCGGGATATTAATTATACGTAATTTTTTTGTTTTATAAATATGTTATTTATAAATATGCTATTTTCGTGAGTTAAATTTAAGACATTTTGCTCACAAAAGACTTAACTTTATTGATTATTCCAAAATTTTTTGATTACCAAAAAGTAACTTTAAAATTTTGTTGGTGTTAGGGTTAGAGAAGGTTCTATTTTTGACATGAAAGAATCATTTTAAGATTTGAGAAAAGAGAATTTTGGAAATTAAGGATAGAAATAATACACAGACCAGTAATTTCGTTGAATGTTACACTTTTTGGCTTAACTATGGGCCACGTAGGTTATTTGTAATATAAATTTATATGTTACAATAAAATTTTAATTAAAAAGATAACACCAATTAAGATAGACCCATATGAATTTTTTAAAGTGATATTTGTAAACATTTATCGGATCGAATTATTATTTGCGTACCCATATCTATGATTGATTATCGTGATGTTGATTTGATTGATCGTATTGATTTCCTCTCGTCTTCTTCCGTTAGAGAATTCCTCAATGGTTCATAATAAAATCTTTTCATAAGTTGCTAAACATTATATAGCAACACCAACCGACATGTCCTTTGGGTAACTAGAAGCCAAATGACATGTCGTTGGGTAACAGGAAGAGAGAGGAAAATGGTCTGTGACCCATTTGAGACCCATTCGTGTCATACCCAATAACCATTATCTTGGGTGCGTTTCATAAGACTCAATTCGATAAATTACATGGGACATTTAAATAGTCTAACAATCTTCCACTTGGCCCATATTACGACTTGGTGATCTAATATTATAACTTTAAGTGCACACAATACATGGAATCTATCAAGTCATCCTTAATTGAATTAAGCTGATGGGATCATGACGGTCACAAGTTATATAACCTGATTCCTTCCATGTA
>JANVCQ010000005.1:10653743-10664704 GCA_025531925.1 Erythroxylum plowmanianum
TCTTTACTCATGACTACTTGCCAAAATTTCTCCTTCAAATAGTTCTAACTTCTATGAAACATTTGGGGTCCAACAATAATAACTCCAAAAATTAAATCCATCAAAACATCATAATTCATTTAAATCATGCTTAACTAGAGAAAAAAATCTGGAGGCCAACAAAGTAGCTGTTTGTGGAATAGGTACCAGGGCATCCTAGGTCTTGAGGTTGTCCTGTGTCGATGGTTAGGTATTGAAGTGATTCTAGGGTACTAGATTAAATTGAGGGATTGAGGTACCCTATGTCGATATTTACATATCTGATTATTCACATAGTGAGTGATTTTGATAAGTAGAGATGAGCTGGTAGATATGGAATGTAAGCTTATTAGGTTCAACAAGGCTCAGTTAATTCAGTTAATAAAAAGATAAAACTTAAATGGTAATAATAAATATAATTTTGTATTAATTTTTAATAATAATAGGATTTTAGACATTTATCTAATGTTTGGATAGTTTGAGTGTTGCTTATATATTTTAGTAATATACGCATATTTTATCTTTTGACTATTTTTTCCATATATTGCATTATTTGAGTTTAGGTACGATCTGCCTACCTTTACAAAGTAAGCATCTCACCTTTTGCTACAATATATTTTTAGGAGAAAGAGAGAGTGTCGATAACTCTAATGCGTGTGATTGATAGTATAGAGTTTAGGTAGGACCAACAAATCAAATTTAGTACAATTGTTTTATTATATATATTTTGAATGTTATAGTTTGGGATAGTTATCCATGTAGAGATAAATTTTGTGACTAATGAACATTATTTTTTAGACTAATGAGATTTTTAGTAATTAATTATGTAATTGGGGAGAAATTTGGCTAAATTGGGGTTTAAGAGTTATATAGTGTCACAATGTGCATGCTCTTGAAAGAGAGTAAGATCCAAGTATTAGGACACTATCATGTTACAATAGTAAACCTTATAAAAAAACATGTTTTTAATAAATTTTAAACTCTAAAAGGATTTTTAGATTTATTAGACTCATGTTTAAATTAGGTTAAGCTCAATAAAGAGATTATTTGAGTAAAATTATACAAGTTAAGGTTTACATATAAATATATTATTGTAAAACAAATTTGATGTAATTGTCATCATAATTATTTAATGGTGAATCCATTGTTTGGTTTTAAAGATATAAACATACCCAATTGGTAGAACCTCGTAATAACTTCTTGTGTTCTTATTTACTTTCTCTATTGTCCTTTATTTTTGATATATGTTTTTTAATAAATATTTTTAAAACCCCTTTTTAGGCAATGATATAAGCCAAATACTCACCTTTTAGTAGATTTTGCAAGTTTTAGGAGGTATGAACAACACTTTAGGAATGATATGGTGCTTCTAGGCTCCAGGTCCAATATATATAGGGAAAACGTCCATTAAAAAAAGGCATAAATGAATATGGTAAGATGAAATTTACAAGAATGAACCTTACATAGATAAACCTAACAATGATAAATCTTATAGGGATTAACCTTATAGGAATGAACAATTGTTCCTAATCGAAAACAATGACACATTCATCCTAATTACTTTAAGGTGATGAATCATATCTTGATCACTTAACTATTTTTATATAGTTTATGCTACATCTAATGAATACTAACTGAAATACCCTTAAATATAACATGTCATAAGTAGTATCAAAATATAGCAATCTCTATACAAGATAATTTTGGAGATCCTAAGTTAAGGAATTACTTATACAATCACTAAAATAAGAATTTCCATAAACATACACGTAATGTTTTACATAAATTTCTCATATGGGGTCAGTTCAGTAAACTTGTTTTCTAACAAACACCCATATATTTATTTAAATAACATGATATTTTAGTCTATGAGATCGATTACTTCCTTCATAAGGAAAAACATAACGTGCTAGTCTTTTTACGTTCTATTAATGTCCAGTTTTGATAGAACAATGACTAAAAATAATTTAGTAATAATACATAACTACAATATGAATATAATAATTATAATTTTACCATAATTACATTTGCAATGTATAATTATCTTATGGACTTTATCATATACATTTAAATATATACAAGATAAAGAATGCTTTAAATTTTTTTTTGTCACTAAACTACAATCAACCAATATGTTGTAAGGTATAAACTAACAATAAGATGTCCATAGATGCAGCAAAGAGGGATAAGAATTTAAATTGTCATTATGTAGAAATATAAGGCATGGGATTGAAGATTGTATAAATCTATAGAAGGTAATAGATGACATGTTAAATCAATGTGATTAAGGTGGTTTTCAAAAATTGAAAGATATAGATCTGGCACCAAGTAGGAAGTAAGGAGGGGTATGCAATTAATAATACTTACGAAGAAAATGATCATCTAATAGTAAGGATGATCTCTTAAACATGTGATAAAGGGTTTAAGTTTTAGGTTAAATAGCATGGATAATGCATATCCTTTGTATATGGAATGACATATATTTGAGAAAAACATTTGTTTAAAAGGCATGTTCCCTGGATGACTCAATTATTATCAATATGATTAAAGAAGTTTAACTTTTCAACTTATAACATTTTATTTTCAACAAATTCCAAACCATGAGGTCTTAGTCAAAGAGGAAATTTTACTCTCTAGTTCAAATAAAAATTCCCAAAACCACCGGTTTTAAATTTATGAAGGTTATTTATCTCTATAGTTGTTTTATCGTTTTTGTTTTTTTTTTGCCTTTATTTGAAGGGTTTAGATCCTCTGTTCTACTTTAACATAAAATAACATCATATTAGAAGCAGAAATAGAGTTGAAACAAAAAAGTGAAACAGAGGATTTGAACCCTTCAAATAAGGGAAAAAAAAAACAAAAACGAAAAAACAACTATGGAAATAAATTAGCTTTTAAATCAAACTATGTCATATTAGGGGTAAAAACAAAACAAGGTTGGAACAGAGAAAGTGGAATAGAGGATTTCATGACTTATTTGAAGGAACTTTGAACTAGTCATTTTGTAGGGGGAGGGTAGTCATCTGACTTTTCTGTCCCGAATTATTTTGGTCCAATAGTCACTTTTATTTCTTTTTCAACATTAAAAATAAATATTTTTACTAATTAAAAAAAAAAAACATTTAAATGCCTTCTTTACATTTAGATGCGGTCGGTAAGTAATGCTCTATTAGACGGTTTGACAATCTGATCAGGATTCAGGCCTCACAAGACATTTTTAAGCGTTCACGTGTTTAGTTTAAATTTTATAAGAATGCTTCAATATATTCAAATGCAAGATAGGGGATTTAGATTAAGGCACTAATAATTATTTGCAAAATTACTTGACTGTTGTTTATAAGTATTTACACATCCAAAATTCATTTCATGTATGTCTTCAAAATAATGATTACATGAGTTTTATAGAAATTGTCCAACTTACGTTTAATAAGAATGGAGATCGCCTAATTCAAATAATACACAACAAATCAAATCACGTGACTCCGTTCTTTGTTCTTGTTGTTACTCGAGCAATTGACGTCTTGATGTGAATGCCTAGACAGTGTGCGAAATCATTGTCGATTGGAATAAAACCAAGCTCTTTTAGTCCACACTTTATGCCCTTTCTTTCACACTCTCTTAGTATGTCGTGGACGAGATTATTACCATAACAAACATCCACATAAATATATATGAACATACTTCAAGGTATCAATCGAAGTAGTACTTCAAGGTCTTATTTTCCGTCTTTCGCATGGTCTTATTTTCTGTCTTTTGCTCCCTTGGACAGTTGGACTTGGCAACTAATATGGAAAGTTTCTGAAACTTGTGCTATAGCTGAATGCAGAAGTGTACTTTGAGATCTAACAGACACAAACAACTTTCAGTTTAAAAGTTTAGACCGAAAACGAGAAGCATGCAACCAAGAGTTCATGTTCAAGAGACCTTCCTGTCCATCAACCAGCTCTTCCAAAACTCTCTCCATTTTCAACATAATCATCTTCTTTCTGAATAGAATATCTCGTGAGTCGTGCGCTTGCTTATTTCTACATATACAATCTCCTGATCCTTCATTTTTTCCTTCCATAACTCTATTCTTTGTCACCACCTCCTCTAAAAATTTATAAATTGCTGTGAAATCTTTGCCAGATTATCTCCCTCATTCTATGCACAGATGGGTTGGTTCTCAAAATCTGTTATTGTATTACTATTTGTTGCTTTAATCTGTTTGAAAATTCATGTTCATGCGGGTATACCAACAACTCTTGAGGGACCATTTAAGCCTGTGACAGTTCCTCTTGACAAGACCTTTCGAGGGTATGCTGTGGACTTGCCAGACACAGATCCTCGAGTTCAAAGGAAAGTCAAAGGATTCGAGCCCGAACAAATTTCAGTGTCTCTCTCTACCTCTCATGACTCCGTTTGGATTTCTTGGATCACAGGTTTCTATGCCTCACTCATCATTTGTCAATAGCTTCACCTTCTTTCTAGCTTCTTCCCGTGATTTTTTATCCATTGGTTACAAGTTCTGATTAGAAGCTAAGTTAATGTTATAAGCAGAAGAATAGGAGAAGATTGGGAGGTTATGTTTTGAAGAGACTATCTATCAAGATGTATGAATCTTGGCAATTTAGATTTTTGTACTCCAAGTTTTAACTGTTTATTGTCAATTTTGAAGAGGTGGGTTCTAGTGGAACAAATTTGTATCCTATCTGTTGTCAAAGTTTCCAAATCAGATAATTAACTTCTATGCTTAAAAGTATCTCTATAGATCGCTACGCGAGTGGTTTAAAAGGTTTACTGTCAAACTTAAAAAATTGGTTTCAAAGAGTTACTGTTATATACCTGACATATAATAGTATGATTCGTTAAGCTATTCTGTATTCTGGAAATAAATCTGGACTCCGGGTATTTTATAATTCCTGCCAACCAGAGATGCTAATATCCCTGCTTTATTAGACTGCAAACTGACATTGGCGTACTTGAATCTGCAGGGGATTATCAAATTGGCGACAACCTAAAGCCCCTAAATCCTGGAAGTGTTGCAAGCGTTGTACATTACGGAAGGATGAGATTTTCATTAACTCGCCAAGTTCATGGCCAGTCTCTTGTTTATAGTCAGCTTTATCCCTTTGAAGGCCTTCAAAACTATACATCTGGTATTATACACCATGTTCGCCTCCAAGGTATGTTGCCAGAAAACTCACTGCTGTGCCTTTCTTTATTATATGAATCATCTTTGCTCATATGAATTTCTTTTACTTCAAACCTTCCATCACTTTACATTTGGGACACAAATGATGCGAAAGGATTTGGCTTTATAACGGCTAGGAACTCTCAAACACACTGCTGCACTACTGGTCTCTTTGTGAACAATTGGATTGTTCTTTACTTCAGATTGACATCATTCTTGAACTCGATACATTAATTCAAGTAGCAAGTTAAAGTTGTCGTCAACTTTGCGACAGAGGTTCAAATATGCTTCATACTTATAAAGTTCACTGGAATATAATGAAGACATAGTTGAATGATGGCCTTGTATGACAACTTAAAGAAATAAACACATTAGGTTGTTTTTCTTTTCTTTTTAACATTTCCAAAATTGGTATGATCTTTTTGGATACCGCTGTAATTTCCATCAACTATTAGTCTATGGTTGCTGTGAAGTGCCTTATAGTTTTGCTGCTTTTAATCTAAACTATTTATGAGCTATTGGAATTAAATTTCATAAGCATTGTTCAAATTTTTGATTAGCGGCTTGTTTAAATTTGTACTAAATTGTGCTTCTATATTTGGCAACATGTTTTAACTTTTTTCCTGCTTCTGTACGTGGGCTTCAACTTAATATTTCTTTTGGTCTTTCTGCAGGTTTGAAGCCTAACTCACTATATTATTATCAATGTGGTGATCCTTCCACAGCAATGAGTGGCACATATTCTTTTAAGACAATGCCAGCTTCAGGCCCCAGAAGTTACCCCAACAGAATAGCAATAGTAGGAGACTTGGGTCTTACATATAATACAACTTCAACCGTTGATCACTTGAACAACAACCATCCTGATCTTATACTATTGGTTGGGGATGTTACTTATGCTAACCTGTATCTTACTAATGGAACTGGGGCTGATTGTTACTCATGCTCGTTCGGAAACACTCCCATTCATGAAACCTATCAGCCTCGATGGGATTACTGGGGAAGGTATGAATCTAGCACCTCATTAATGTCGAAACACAATTATTTTATCTTCACATATCTGTGCTAAAATGGAACCAAGATTTAATCATCTTTCTATAAAAAAGATATAATAGTATCTACAATTTCTACAAGAGGGAAGACTTCTATTTAATACTCTTTGTTGGACAAAAGATAACTGTGGTTGAACCAGAAACTGGATATTGAAACAGGTTGTACTGACAAACTAAAAGAATATATATTTTTCTTTTTTTACTTCATTTTAGACATTTGCACAGATAACCATCTGATTTAGCTTAGATTCATTTAGTCCTTCACAAAAACATGGTACTGAATGAAACTAGAAGCCAGGCTCATGTATTTTTCATTTCCTTTCATTATGGTCTTATAAAGAGTTGATTTTTTTAATGAGATCAAGAAGGAAAGTTGGTTTTTTTTTTGGTCCTTCACATATTCCTTTCTAGTCGATATCAAAAGCAACTTGAACTAGGTGATAATTATTGAGTTTCGTTATTTGTTGTCAGGTACATGCAACCTGTAATATCTAAAACTCCAATAATGGTTGTTGAGGGAAATCATGAGATAGAAGAACAGGCAGAAAAACAGACATTTGTTGCCTATAGTTCCCGTTTCGCTTTCCCTTCGGAAGAGAGCGGGTCATCTTCCACATTCTATTATTCTTTTAATGCTGGCGGCTTGCATTTTATAATGCTTGGTTCCTATGCTAAATACAAGAAATCAGGTAATGAGATCAAATAATATTTTTGATATTGATCTCCTATTCATCTTTGTTTGGTGGTAGACATATGCTTTCCACTTGAGAACAGAAAGAAGAAATAAGTCCTTATATTTGCACTATCTTTGGATTCGAACAGGACATCAATACAAGTGGCTGAAGAAAGATCTAGCTAAAGTTGACAGAAAAGTAACCCCATGGTTGGTGGCTACATGGCATGCTCCATGGTATAGCACCTACACTGCACACTATAGAGAAGCAGAGTGTATGAGGGTAGCAATGGAAAAGTTGCTGTATAAGCATGGTGTTGACATTGTATTCAATGGACATGTAAACCTCTAATTTTCTTCTGCCTTTTCCGGTGAATCTTGATTTACCGTTATTTGACTATAAAATTTTGATTTTCTGACAACGAACAGGTACATGCCTACGAAAGATCAAATAGAGTATACAACTACAGTTTAGATCCTTGCGGACCTGTCCATATTGTTGTTGGTGATGGTGGGAATCGAGAGAAGATGGCTATCACACATGCTGATGAACCTGGTAATTGTCCAGACCCATATGACACACCCGATAAATTTATGGGTGGCTTCTGCGCATTCAATTTTACTTCAGGACCGGCAGCTGGAAAATTCTGTTGGGACCGTCAACCTGATTACAGTGCATACAGGGAAAGCAGTTTCGGTCATGGCATTTTAGAGGTAACCCCCTTAGTTCTGCGATTATGCTGCATCAAGTGTCCTTAATTATGTTTTGGGACTCAGCTCTTGAGAGCTGAGATGAGTGGCTAAATGTGATTGATATGTTCATCTAGCTTATTAAGGCAAATTCTCGATAACACTGCTCAGGATTGGAAAACAATTATGGCTCCACACTACCTTGTTGCAGGTCAAAAATGAGAGTCACGCCTTGTGGACTTGGCATCGGAATCAGGATATGTACAACACTGCCGGAGATCAGATTTATATTGTAAGGCAGCCTGAAATGTGCTTAACTGAATCAAAGGTTACAAGAAGGCCATAGGAATTATATGCTGGCTTGAAGACCATTTAAATGGTATCATGTAATTACCAGTGAGCCTTAACTCCTCTACTATTGGTTCCGCTTTGAATTCCTTGCAACGAATGGAATCAGATTTAATTCCACAATAGTATATATGCCTTCGCAAAAGTCGGTTGCTTAATTTTATGTGAAGAGTCAGTTTTGTAATAAGACAACATCTATATTTTATATCTATAAATAATGAAACTTTATTCTTAATTACACTATTTTATACTTATTGATTTAATTGTGACATAATGTCCCTAACTTCATATAATTACACTGATATCTTTTAGGATTTGAAATAAAATAGTAGTAGCAAACTCAAGTTTGATTTAATATAAATTTAAACTTAATATCTCTTCTTAATACTTGATATAATTAAATCACTCTTGCTAGTTAAAAATTTTATAGTTATATTGCATATATAGAATTTAACATATGCATCAAATATAAGTGAAATTAAATGAAGAGAAGAAATAAAAACTTTGATCTTTATTCAATCAAATATTTGCTTAAATCGGATTTACCTAGTCTCATTTGATAAGAATTCCTAATCATTGAGAAGAGTCTCATCATTATTATCATTTAAATTTATTACACCAAATAACATGTCAATATATTTTCATCAGATATTATCTTCCAAGTCACTCTCATCTACCAAAATCGATTCCTCAAAAACTCAATTCACTAAAAAATCGATATGATTAAAGCAAATTAGATCTACAAAACTATTTGTTATATTAAGAATCTTAGTAAACAAATGAAATTAAGTTATTAAGAAAACATAAGAAATTATATTCAACCTAATAATGATAAATGATAATAACATATCTTTATCGAAGCTTTAAAATGTATCGAACAAAGACCAAGTCGTTCAATCTTTTGTGATCCAATCTATTTCTTTTCTTGGAATGTATAAATTCAGATGTACTTCAATGCCTTTCCCACCCTCCTACACTCACACATTAACTCATAAATCGGAGTACAAACCTTTACAATTCTAAAACACTATTTTCGAATTGATACTACCAAACAACTATAAGACAACAAAAATAACATTATAAACAAAATAGAGTGATGATTAATTTCTAATAAATAAAAAAGGTAAAATATATATATTTGGATTAAGTTTGTCTCTTTAACAAATATCAATTGACATAATAAAATTGAGCTTAAGAGATCTTGTTTTATCTCATAGGTAACAATTTTTATAATAGTTAATAACATTATTTTATTAACTTCATTTTTTTTGTGTAAAATTTGGTCCAGATATACATTATCCATCACTGCAAACAACGGAGAATAAAGTTGTATCTCTTATCTCTCATTGATGACTGTAAGATAAGGTCTGTACAAAGAAGACATACTCCTTAATTGCTTCCTTCACTCTCTCTTTAGCATCATAAAAGTAACTCATTATTGCCTTATCATCACTATTAGCCAAACTAAGTACCCTCACTAACGACTCACAAACTTGGATGAAAAATTGATATTGAGACTAAAATGTATAATCTTCAAGTATAATTCTAAAAACCTCCAATCCAACATTAAACCTAGCATATTGAGATGCAACATATTTATCACCTATAAATATTTGCCTTAACTCCTTCTTCATCAGAACAAGACATTGAAATGATAAGAAATTAGTTGCAAATATTGTAATAGTAGGACACAACAAATTCCTACCATTATTAAAATCCTTGCTCATTAAATTTAGGACCCATGTACGATGATAAATGAAGTTGGTCACTTTCTTTTTACTTTCTTCCCAATCTCATCAATTGTAGAAAAATATTTAACCTCTCATATATTTTTCAACATTAGGTCAATAAAATGTACAACACAAGGAGTTCCAATAAAAAGAATTATACTCACTTTACAATCTTCTTCCAACTGCTTTGTAAGCAGAATTATTGTCAGTAATGAACTGAATAATATTTTCTAGTGCAACTTTATTCACAAGTTTATCAAATATCTAAAACGGAGAATTAACACTTCTAACAAGGTTAGATGTAACAATAGACTTTAAAAATATTGTCCCATTTGTAGAATAAACCAAAAAATTGATAATAGTCTTTTGTCTTCTATTTGTCCAACAGTTACATATGGTTGAATACCTATAAGTAGTCCAAGTAACTCTTCTTTTATCCAAATAATTACTTATTTCATAAACATATCTACTTAGAAATTTACTTCTGTAGTCATCAATTGAAGGAGTTTTGTATCCTAGATCATAAGAGGCAATAACATCCATCATAGGCTGATAATAATAAGATTGAGCAACATTAAATGATATACCTGAATTATATCACCATCCAGCCATTGACATGTAAACATTATGAGCCACTTCTCTAGATTATAAGTCACTACAAATTGAAGGCTAAGCTTTAAGAGTTGTTCATAGTGCAAAAAAATTAGACACATGTCTTATTCTTTTCCTAACGTTAGGTGTAACGTATTGGGTAAGAATACTACCACATTCAACATTGCCACTTTCATCTTGACCACTGCAAAAGGAACTTCCATTTCCAATTTCATAGTTCAATCTTTTCCTTCTATCTTTCTCATATTGATACTCTTCATTCGTTTTCCATTTCACGTCATGGATCACTTTCTTGTAAGACTCTACATCACTTTTTTTATCATAGCCAAATGCTTTTTTAATCTTATGATTTTTCACCTTTTAAATGTTTGTTACAATATAAATGTTAGTAGTGTGCCCTAGGCCAATGGACATATGTGATTTTTGTACTGACATTTTGACTTATTAATAATATATTATGAGGTATTCTTTTATATATGCATGTATATCATTTATGTAATGTGATTTACGTTCCATGAATAGTATTAGGTTTATGTTATCAAGTATGTGACTTGATAGTAAAACCATAAGCTTATAATACTATTCTAAACTGTCCCTGGTCGATCATTATTGGTGGAACAATAATGAATTAAGACTAGTATGTGTTCTGATTGATGATCACGTTT
>JANVCQ010000005.1:10702305-10717896 GCA_025531925.1 Erythroxylum plowmanianum
AAAACACATGATCATACACTCCAATTCCATATTTCAAACTCCTAGATCTCATTTTTCACTCCAATTCAATTTTCAAAACACAATCTATACAATTATCACAAAATTTCCAATATACACAATTATACCGGGAATATGTCATACATGCATGTACATTCATATGCTAGTGCAAAAATTACCAATTATCAAAACATAGAGGCTAAATAATGCATGAACATGCCAAATTATGAATGCACAACCACTGTACCCATCCCATCAGTGACGGGATGTTACATGTTGTTTGAGGCTTCTAATACAGTATTTACTATGCATCCAGGTGGAAATAAGATGTATCAAGATTTGAAGTAGTATTACTAGTGGTCAGGTATGAAATGGGATGTTGTGGATCATGTGGCTAAATGTCTGACATGCCAGCAGGTTAAAGCTAAGCACCAGGTTCCATCTAGTTTGTTACACCCTATTTCTATTCCTCAATGGAAATGGGATAACTTTACTATGGACTTTGTCACTGGATTTCCTCTCTCTCAAAGGAAGCATGATGCAGTATGGGTAATTATAGATAAGTTTACCAAATCTGCTCATTTTCTGCCTGTTCGTCCTGACTATTCTTTAGATAGGCTTGCAGATTTGTATGTGAATGAGATAGTGAGAATGCATGGAGTACTGTTATCTATCATTTTAGATCGAGATCCTCGATTTACTTCGAGATTCTGGAAAAGTTTACAGAAAGCATTGGGTACTCAGGTTAAGTTTAGTATTGTTTTTCATCCCCAGACAGATGGACAATCTGAATGAGTTATACAGATATTAGAAGATATGTTGTGGGGTTATGTGTTGGAGTTTCCTAGGAGTTTGGATAATTATCTGACTTTGATGGAGTTTGCTTACAATAACAGTTATCAGATGAGCATTAGTTTGGCACCTTATGAAGCATTGTATGGTAGGAAATGTAGAACTCCGGTATGTTGGACTGAGTTGAGTGAAAACAAGATGATCAGGCTAGAAATTGTGAAAGAAACTGAAGAGAAGATTCAGATTATTCAGCAAAGATTGAAAGCTTCCAGTGATAGGTAGAAGTCTTATGCTGATCTAAAAAGGAAAAATATTGACTATCAAGTGGGTGATAAAGTATTCTTGAAAGTGTCACTATGGAAACACATACTTCAGTTTGGAAAGAAGGGTAAGCTTAGTCCATGATTCATTGGTCCTTATGAAATTCTGAAAAGAATTGGACCTGTAGCTTATCAGTTGGCTCTGCCTAAAGAATTGGCCAGGCTACATGATGTGTTTCATGTTTCGATGCTAAGAAGATATCGGTTTGATGCTTCACACAAGATTTCTATGCAAGAAATTCAGGTACAATCGGATCTGTCTTATGAAGAAGGGCCAGTTTTGATATTAGCTAGAGAAGTTAAACAGTTCAGGAACAAGTCAGTGCCTTTGGTAAAAGTATTCTGGCAACATCATGGACTTAAGGAAGCAACGTGGGAACCTAAAGAAACCATGAAAGCTCAGTATCCACAACTATTTGGATCAGGTAAATTTTGAGGATGAAATTTCTTAAGGAGGGAAGATTTGTAACACCCCATATTTGGGGTTAGAATATTAAGGAAATTCAGTACATTTTATGCTTTGCATATTTGAATATTTGCTTATTTGTGCATAAGCATTTTGGTCACATACAATTGTTGTGCTTGCATTCATGACATTTTTTTGAGTAAAATGGATTGATAAATACGATTAAATTGTGGAAAACTCATTCGAAGATTATTGGCATTATTTGGAGTTTTTGGTGAATTTTAGAAAAAAATATTGAAAGTCGGATCAATCCTAGTGTGACATGTAAACTGATTAAAGTTTGACATGTGGCATCATTCATCGTGTGACAAATGGCTTGACATATTGGTGGTAGCTTGCATGAAGGACAAATGGCTCACATCCATAAAGCCATGTGTCAAGTTGACAGTAACCCATGTAGGCACATGTTTAAGTAAGGAAATTCTGTAGTTTGCATGTTCTTCATTTGAGTTGTTCTTCTTCCTCACCCAAAACACGAAACTGATTCTGTTCAGAAATTGGCTTTTGAATCTTCATCTAGTAAGAATTTTATTACTTAGAAATGTTTATTCTGTTATCCTTGGTTTTCTTCATCCACCGAGAACTTCATTGCTGGAATTTGAGCTAAACCAAGGTAAGCGAAGTTAAGTTTCTAAGTTTTGTGGATGCTTTTGATAATGTGTTGTGTATTGGAATTAAGTACATGCATGAGTTGGATGATGTTTTAGGTGTTGAGAATGAGCACTTGCATGAGAAGTTTCAGTATTGTAGTTTCGGTAATACCCAGGATGCTTTATATAAACTTGGTGTAATTTCAAAAATATATAGATTATGTAATTGAGATTGGGGGATATGGAAATTCATTGTGATATAGTTAAGTACATAAAATTGTGGTAAAGAATAGTGTGGCTATAGGTTATGCATTGGTTGTAATTTGAAAGTTAAGTCACAGTAGTAATAATGGAAAATACGCAGTAGTGAGAGAAAGTGAATAGGTAGTTTCGGATTTCCGATGTGTTTATGGAACTTGGATTTTTAGTTTATCTGAAGTTGTGGAGTTGAAATGGAAGTAAAAGAATTGGTTTAGTGTGTTTTGTGTTCACTGAATAAGAGGGAAGTGAGAAAATCTGGGAAAAGAATGAGAGGAAGAAGATGATTAAAACGCAGTAAAGTTCGCCGCGGTCAACTCAAACGAATTGATTTCTATAAAAGTTCGCCACAGCCAACTCTTGAGTTTACCGTGGAAAACTTTTAAGAAAATGTCGAAGAATTTTGCTATTTGGAAAGTTCGCCCTGACTAACTTTTGGCTCGCCGCGGCGAAGTTTCCTAACAACTTAAACATACTTTGGTATTGTAGGCATAACTTTCTCTGTAGTTATCCAAATGGAGTGATTTTTCATTTGGAGTAAACTAGAGACATAAGGCTACAAATTTGTTAAAGATATTAAATTTTAATTCTGCCTCTAAGAATTTCATCATTTGATTGGAATTTGAGATAAGAATTCTGCTGAAGCGTAAGAACAATCCAAAATCTTTTGAGTATAACTTTTAGTATACTATACCAAATTGGACGAACTTGGTATCATTGGAAACATAAGACAAAGAGGGAAAACTTTCTAGAAGGAAGTATTACCTTATTACCTCAACTAATTGATGAGAATAATTGAGCAAATTGGACCCGAAAGTTGAGTGTAAAATAAATCTGGATTGAGGAATTGAGTTTGGTTTCACATGAATGATAATGTGAGAAGATTAGGGATAAGAAACTTGGATTTTTTTCATGAACATGTATCATACATATTCAATATACATGAATGTGCATAATTGAATTGTGCACAATAATAATATATGCTTGTATTAAATGCTATAGAGGAACGCATCGAGCGACCAATTCCAGATATTGCCGGGACGTTGAAGCAATAGGCAATAAGGGAGCTTTTGCAAGTAATTTTAGACGTATTTTTGTAAGTAATTTAGATGGTCAAATTTGATAGTTTTGCTTTGACTATTTTGTTTGTTATTGTTTTTGGTCCATTGAATGATTTGCAAAGCTGTTAGATTGATATGTTGAATTTTTGACATGAAAGCCATGATTGGTTAATTATGTTGAACATGAAATGAATTTTTTTGGTTTTAAAATTGTCAAGTCCTAGTCGTGGGTAAATAGGCATGCCTAGAAGGGTCTGCAGCTGCTCTTGTTATTAACACCTCGGTGTCTCCTGTTATTGACACTTCAGTGTCTCCTATATTGACACTTATGTGTCTCCTAATATCGAGAATTAGTCTCTCCTGCTGATACCAATCATGGTATCTCCTGTATAAGTCCCGTTACCCACTTTTGTAAATGGATTTAACAGTTACATAATTTTGTATTCTGATTTCTGTCTTGACTCTGATATGAACATTATACCCTCTTTTGAGACTCAGTTCTATTTTTTGTACAATCTGTCTGAGATCCTATATAATATGTCTGAATCGTTTGTTTTGATAAACTGTTAATGCATGCTTTTGATATATCATGATTATGTATAATTAGTTGTCAGTTTATGCATTGATTAGTTTTTACTTACTAAGCTATATGCTTAGCACAGTGGATTTGTCCCGTGTAGGTTCAGAGAGGAGAACATAAGGAATGGGACGAGTTAACCGCAATGGCCAATGGAGTCTAAGTCTTGTTTTGTTAAAATTATATTTTTTGGAGTTTGTTTTTGGCTTGTCTTTGATGTCTATGACTTTAGATTTATTTGAAGGTTTGTAATAACCTTAATTTAGGTTGGTTCTGATTTGGAACAAGTTGTATTAAGCTCAATGTATTATGATGTATGTTTTCTCTGAATTGCTTTTGCTTTGAGCTATTGAGGATGTATGATGAATGTTTCGTATGTTTTAGTTTTATCTCAATTCTACATGCATGTATGTTATTTTGTCTGCGTGGCATCCCGTATACTCCCAGGGGGTATTAAGGCATCACATATTTTGCCTCCAAAAGGGTTAAAATTTCAAATCAATGCAACTGTCCCAAATGTCCATCCTATATAACATCACAAATTTCTAATGATCATATCTCTCAACTCCGATATCCAAAAATTTTCATACTTTATATCAATAGAAAGATAGAAAGATAAGCTACAACTTTCAAGAAGACAACTTTGTCTAGTTCAACCTATATTAATACAGATTTTCCCCTGAAGTCAAAATATGAACTTTTCCCTATGGAAAACTTGGGATTTGCATTGTACAAACTTGGAATGTCAAGCGAATAACCATTCAACTACCAAATTGACTTTATTAAACTCTCAAATCTCCACTCATTTGACTCATCACATTCAACTACATCTCATCATTCATAATGCCTATTTTTCTTGTCCATAACATCTCACTTATATATATATGTATATATATTAACAATTCATGTTCAAAAATCATCATCTCAAATTGATAACTTCTTCAGATCTACCCAATTCCAAATCAACATCATCCATACACAATTCATATTTCATTAACAACAAAATAGCAGTTTACAAAGCTTTAATGGCATTTCAAGCCACATTACATCATCGGTATCAAAATCTAAATTACAAAAGATACCAAGCCTAATAATTCTCGAAATGCATCTAAAGTCTTGTTTTTACAAAATCTAACTTAATTTATAAAAAATATTGCAAAAGTAGAATGATGCCTCGACTCTTGGTTACTTGATCTCATTTTCTTCACCTAAAGATGGGAGGAAAAGGGGGTGAGCTTAAAAGGTTGTGGGTAATAAGTTTATAACGGAAAAATAAGCAAAACCTTTGAAAACATTAACTTGTCATAGAAAATTTTGATTGAATCCATAAAGCATATGTCTCTCAAATTCTCATCATGTAGTCAAATTCACAACCACAAAACATGAATGCATCAAACTTGTTAACATATCATAAGCATATAAGCACATCAAAATGGTTTGGATAGATCCATAAACATGACGAACTACACATTTCTACATAATGGTCCTATGTAGTCATAAACTTGACGTACTATTGCAATCCCACATAGTAGTTTTGTGTAGACGTAAACTTAAGGGAGTCCATAAAGGAGCTCTGTGCCATTAGTGGGTAGGCGGGAGAAGCCTTTAACTTGGTCAACGTGCATGTGACATTCTTGAATGAATTACACCAAATCCACATAACATGTAATTCGTGAATTAAAAACAATTTGCCCATATGGCACATTTTGGAAACTTGTTTTTTGTGAACATGAGATATTTTGAAAATCATTTCCTAAACAAGATTTCATAAACATGTTATCTTTTAAAAAAATCCATTTTCAAAGTCTTTTCACAAATCATCAACACAATACATATATCAACATATAGCAAATTCTCAATTTATTATAGAAGCAATAAATGCAACATTTATGATGCAATTGAAATCATTAAATTTCTTTGATTTAAAGAAAAACATTTAGTGGCTTCTTTACTCTATTATAAACATGTACCCACCTTGAATTCCTTGCTTAAAGACTTGCTCAAAATGCCTCTCCTCTTGCTCCTCTTGCCTTTGTTGATTTCCTTCATCAATGGAAAAAATCCCAATTCAATAGGGTTTCCAATTTGAGAACCCGCAAAGCACATTCACTAAAACTGATTCTAGAAAACTTAAACCCATGCATTTCCTAAGCTTCATGAACCAAAACCCCTTTGAAAATCCAAAAGATTCAAAATGATCTTACATTGATTCTTCACCAAATGAAGAGATCTTTGGCTCAAATGGAAGCTCTTCTCTTCCTTTACCTTTTTCTCTTCTTGAATAACCTCAAAATCTCTCTTGAAATCTAAGAAAATCGAAACACTAGCTCAACTCTCTTCTTTTCTCTCAAACCACCAAAACTCTCCTCTCTTTCTTTATTATTTTCTCTTCTTCTCTCCCAATTGACATTTTTCCCTTCTTAAAAGAATAAGACAACATTTCTTCTTCCATTTTTACCCTTAATGAGTCCAAAAAGTCCATTTTATCCTTCCTTATAAGCTTATGGTCTTTTATATTTATGTGTCTTGCCAAAAATACCCTTAAATATTCTTATAACCTTAACACTTTAATTCCGTTGACCCATGAAGTAAATCCTACTAACTTTGACATAATTAAATAACTCCAAAATAATTAACCTATCAAAACTTCAAAAATTATTTAAATCATGCTTAACTTTTTTTGGGGCCAACAAATGCCTAATCATATCCATGTTAATGTTTTTGATAAAAATGTGGTCTCGAATAGAAATTTAAGGCAAAATTAGGATGTACATGTCATAAAGGTCACACATTATTAAAAGACAATGAGGTGGATATGAATGTGTCAGTCTAATAAGGCTTAAAATCTCGTCGGCTTTGTCTACCACTAGTCACTACTCCTTTAAAGATAATACACATCGAACAATCATAAGATTAAAAGTGCATGCTAAAGTTGCTATCAAATTCTCTAGTAAACTCATTCTCTAATCATGATTATATAGTCCTAGAAGCAATAAAAAATGAGAAAATGTTTGTTTTGTTGTTTTATTCTTTCTCTCATTTTGATTGAAAGCTTAAAATAAGTAAAATAAACAAATTCAAAAGTACACAAGCATAAAAAAACCAATGCGAAAAAGTAAAGGAAAAGAAATTTACTTCCCTTGGGTTGCCTCCCAAAAAACGCCTTTGTTTAATGTCGTTGACTCGACTCCTTTTTCCCTTTACGTGACAAAGTTATGATCTTTTGGTGGCACACAGTTCCCCCACGCGAGGTTCTTCTAGATAGGACCTTAGTTGATCATTATTCCCATTCAACGTTGTTGGGCGTCGTTGTCGAAACCCAACTCTTCCGAAATCATGAAACTAATCATGAAGCCTGAGC
Source organism: Erythroxylum plowmanianum (assembly GCA_025531925.1). NCBI lineage: Eukaryota > Viridiplantae > Streptophyta > Magnoliopsida > Malpighiales > Erythroxylaceae > Erythroxylum > Erythroxylum plowmanianum. The sequence continues at coordinate 10,709,728 of JANVCQ010000005.1, forward strand.
GTATTATCCTATAGGGTTATTTCTATGAACCCTTATTAGGCAGGTGGTGTGCCCATAACGATCAAACATCAAAACAAACTTATTACTTCTACTTAACCATATTACAAGAAAGTCAATATGGACATATATAATCGAACTACTTCAATCTATTATTTCATTTCTAAAGCAACAGAGTTTGAAAATCTTATTTACATATCAAAAGCCACACCATTGGCTTATTACAAAATACAAATAAAGAATTTGCGGAAGTTCCCTTAGGCTCTTTATCATTTGATCTCTTAACTATCACCTAAAGTGGGGACAGAAAGGTGGGTGAGCTTGGCAGCTCGTGGGTAATAGTTTATAAAGGAAAAATAAGCAAAAACATTTGAAAGCATTCATTTGTCATAGAAAATTTTCATATGGTTCATAAAAGACATGTTTCTTAGGCTTTCAGCCAAAATTTACAAGTTGCAAAACATGAATGCATCAAACTTGCTAACATAACATGAGCACATAAGCACATCATAATGGTTTGGATGAGTCCAAAAATATGATGTACTACACATTTTCACATAGTGGTCCTGTGTAGTCGTAAATTCTTGAGGGAGTCCCTAAGGGAGCTTCATGCCACTAGCGGGCACGTGGGAGAAGCCTATACTTAGGTCAACGTGCACGTGACGATTCTTGAGGGACTACAACAAACCCACATAACACATAGATTTCAAAATCTTGTAAGCTTGATGCCCAAAATGGCACGTTTTTTTGAAAACTTGCTTGTTTTTTCATGCTTGTTATACCTTTAAAAAAACCATTTCTCAAAAGTATGGTTTCATAATCATGCATCATTTCAAAGAATTATTTTAAAAATAACTTTTCATAAATCATCACACAAATCATATAACAAACATATAGTAATAAATGCAACACTTATGATGCAATTGGAAACATTAAAATTCTTTGATTTAAAGAAAGCATTAATGGCTTATTTAATCTATTATAAACATGTACCCACCTTGATTTCCTTGCTTATAGCCTTGCTCAAACATCCCTCTTCTCTTATTCCTCTTGCCTCTTTTGATCCCTTTATACAATAACAAAAATCCCACTCAATAGGGTTTTCAATTGAAAAATCCCTCAAGCACAACCACTAAAATTGGTTCTAGAATACTTAAACTCAAGCCTTTTCTAAACTCCATGAACTAAAATCCTTCCAAAAATCCAAAAGATTTAAAATGATCTTGCCTTCATTCTTCACCAAATGAAGGGATCTTTAACTCAAAGGGAAGCTCTTCTCTTCCTTTTTCTTTTTCCCTTCTTCAACAACTCCAAACTCTCTTTTGAAGATCAAGAAAAGATGGAACCCTAGCTTGTTTTCTCTTCTTTCTCTCCTTCTCTTTGGTTTTGTTATTTCACTTCCTTCTCTCCCATTGTCGTTTTTCCCCCTCTTAATGAAGGAAACAACACTTCTTTCTTCCCATTTTACCCTTAATGATTGATAAAAGTCCACCTTGCCTTTCCTTTTATGTCTTAGGTCTCTTATACTTAAATGTCTTGCCAAAAGCACACTTGAATATTTTAACATAACTCTTTCTTCTAGAAAAAGTGTTCTCCCTAGTCTTAAGTTTCCAATGACACCAAAATCAATCCATTCAGTTCAGAAATCTGAAAGTTAGGGCTCAAACATTTTAGACTGCTGCTAAACTGAAACAATACACTATACCCCACTCCCATCTAGAAATTGAAAGTCTTAGAGACTGAAATAGATTTCAATTTCTTCATACCATTTGTAGCTCCATGTCTCTAGTTTATTTTGAAACCAGAATCATCTTATTCGAAGCTCTACTGATCCAGAAAGTATCAAAATACTGAAACATGTTTAGTAAAATATCCAATTCCTACTCTTCCAATTGATACCCTTACTTGATTCAATACATATTTTCAAGTCAACACACAAAAGCTATCAAAATATATGGAGGGATAGAAAAAATGGGTTAAGAAACTATTGGTTCAAGAATCACTTCATTTGGAGGTCGGACAAACAAATTATGGCCGAACGAATCAAACAAGATTTGGTCCTCACTCATATTGAACTTGTATCAGGACAAATGGCATAACTCTCACTAGAGATGTTGGATTAAGATCATATTAGGATGATTTCAAAGATAACTTTGAAATCTACAACTTTGAAGAAGACCTTGAGTTCAGATTTTATCATCTGAAATGTCAAAATGGACCAGACAATAGGATTAGACGAAGCCAAAGGAAAAGCAGACAAATGGAAAAAGATAGATGAAGTGGGAAAATTGCTATAAATTACCCTACAGATATTTGATTAAGGTTTTCTTTATATGGTTAGAAAGAAGACTTCAAGATCTACAACTTTTATGAAGACTTCAAAGATAGATTCTATCTTTTTAAGGGTCAAAAATGAAATAGAAGATAGGTACAGACGAAAAGCAGACTAATGAAAAAAGACAAAAGAAGTAGAAAAATTACTATAACTTTCCCTACAGATATTGGATTAAGGCATTCTTTATATGGTTTGAAAGAGGACTTCAAGATCTACAACTTTCAAAGACCTTGAAGATAGATTCTATCATCTAGAGGGTCAAAAATAAACTAGAAGATAACAAAAGACAGAAGAAGTGAAAAGACAGAAGAAGTAAAACACAAAAGATAGCAAAACACAGAAGAAACGAAAAGATAGAAGAAGTAAAAAGACAGAAGATAGCAAAACACAGAAGAAGCGAAAAGACAAAAGAAGCAAAAGACAAAAGATAGCAAAACATAGAAGAAACGAAAAGACAGAAGAAGCAAAAAGATAAAAGATAGTAAAACACAGACTAAATGGGAAAATTGTTATAACTTTCCCTACAGATATCGGATTAAGGTGTTCTTTATATGGTTCAAAAGAAGACTTCAAGATATACAACTTTCATGAAGATCCCAAAGAAAGATTCTATCTTATGAAGGGTCAAAAATAAAATAGCAGATAGGTATGGATGAAAAATAGACTAATGGAAAAAGACAGAAGAAGTGAAAAAATTGGTATAACTTTCCTTACAGATATCTGATTAAGGTGTTCTTTATATGGTTCGAAAGAGGACTTCAAGATCTACAACTTTCTTGAAGACCTTGAAGACAGATTCTATTGTTATAAGAGTTGAAAATGGAACAGAAAATAGGCCAGGCAAAAAAAACAGAAGAAGCAAAACATAAAAGAAGATGATGTCATCACAGAAGAAACAAAAGGCAGAAGAAGCAAAACACAGAAGAATATGACGTCATCACAGAAGAAGCAAAACACAAAAGAAGCAAAACACAAAAGAAGATGACGTCATCATAGAAGAAACACAGAAGAAGCAAAACATAGAAGAAGATGACGTCATCACAGAAGAAATACAGAAGAAGATGATGTCATCAAAGAAGAAACAAAAGGCAGAAGATACATCTTTACTCTTGAACATCTTCCCTTACAAGGACCCTAACTTTCACCTCGGATGCCTAAAATTTTCATGCTATATACCATTGGAAAGCTAAAAGAAAGAGTTGTCCAGAAGATACATTTGCCTAAATCAGCCTAGATTAATCCAAATTGTTCCCTCAAATTCAGAATATGAATTTACATTCGTCCAATGTACTACACCAAATTCTCAACTTCATGACAAATTTTGAGATTCTTAAAGATAGAATTTAAATTCTACGTATTCATAAGAAATGTAGCCATATGTTTCTAGTTTAATCTAAATCAAGAATCATCTTGTTTGGATAACTAGAGAAAAAAGTTATGGTTAAAAGACTGAAGCATCATCTTGTGAACATTTTCCAGATCAACCACCCATTTTGTTTCACAATCTTTCCTTAATACAAATCATACTAAGATTACCTTTTCTACTTCATTTACTCCTCATTCTCAACTCCATTTCAAATCAATATCGTCCATAAAGAAAATATAGTCCATGATTAATCATGAACACTAATAACAGAACATACACATATATACATATTCCTCATCAACTTACTACACAAATGTAACTTCATTTTTGGCTTTCATTCTACTTCTAACTTTCACCTTAATTCTTCTCACTTGAAAATCTATTATCCACCAGAAACACCAAAGCAAAACTTAGACATATCTACATTTCTCATTCACTATTTTACCCTTGCCTCTCATTTCTTGGTTCAAGAATTTTTATCATTTGTTCTTTACTCAGGACGAATCACCAAAATTTCTTGTTTACCAGTTCTAATCTTCTAATAAAAGTTTGGGGTCCAACAAACATCCTCCCTATTCTTAGACTTTCGATCTCTACTGACTCCTTGCTTTCTTGAAAGATCTCTAATATCTCTTCACCTTTTTTTTCTCTGTTTGACTCCTTTAATATGCTAGGTAAAAGTAAAGAGTTAGTGTCAAAAATAATTACGGACTTAGTACTTACCTCCGAGCTAAAAGATATGCCTTTTTTTGCTTCAAGTTCCTCCTCTGCTTCTTCCACACAAGTAACTCCTTGAGTATTACACTAAAGATTCTCAAGCCTTCATCACTTTGTAAGATTTCCACACTTACGTCTATAGGGTATGCCTCGGGTTGATATGATTACTCCTCTTCCATTTGTGATTCTAGGCATTCAATCCTTATTGCCATTTCACTTACTTGGCTTAACAAGTTATGGTTTCTAGACATTATATGCTTCATTTCCTGTTGGAGATGTTGCAATTGCTATTGTAGGCTCTGTTGAAATTGAAGGCTGTTAGCAATCACAACATTCATCAATTCTTCCAGAGATGTACCTGAATTTTGTTGGCTCTCCACATCTTGGAAACGAGACCAAGAATGCCTTTCGTCCTGCTAAAATTATAAGATATTATGTTGAAGTTGTTGTATACTCTCTTGAAGCTACTGCATACCATATTGAAATTAAAGATGGCCAACATTATAGGTCTTAATATAGTCATCCAAAGGCATACATGAGTTGTGACAAGAAGCTTCTGGTCCACATGGTAATTGTTGTATGTCCTGCAAACTATCATATAAGTAATTCTGATGGTTGTTTCATGCATAAACAAAGTTAGGTTGATTAACCTTAGTTATAGGATTGAGAAGAGTTAAAAAATACTTCCATCCATTATTTTTTTAATAAATCATAAACACGAAACATAATAAAGAAAGGATCATGAAATAACTGAAAAGAAAACAATTATGAAAAATATATACAAAACATCAATTAAATTACAAACAAAAATAAAAACATCGCACTCCCCAGCAATGACTCCAAAATTGACAGTGTGTCGTAAAGTTAGTCAAAATAAAAACTAGAATACTACTATAATAGTAGTAAGTCTAGGTCGATCCTATAGAGTGTGTGTGTAAAGTTGTTGAGAGTGTGTGTAAAGTTATTGAAATGAAATTAATCGGTGTTTAGGTTTAGGAGATTTTGGTTTTAGAAATTAAAAAGTGGGGAATTCAGTAGGTACTTGATTTTTTGGTTCAATGTCGGTCTACACCCTAATTAAATATATTTCATTGATTTATTATTCTTAAACCTCTCCTACAATTATTAATCATGGGTTAATAATTAACCCAAGTTTTCCCTTAAATAGTATTTAATCAAGATACGACCTCTAGATTCAATTAAGTAGTAGCATTGCAAATTAGAAAAACTGATTAATAAAGTCAATAATCACATACAATGTGTTATTTAACTTAGATTATGTTATCTTTAATGATTACGAATCATTAGTCGCTACACATGAATTTCAACATAACAATTACGGATTACATCGAATGGGTTTGCAAATAAACGATTCAATGAACGCATTAAAATTATCTTTTCACAATACTCAATGAATTCATACACAAATAACTGAACAATAACGAGAATATGATTATCCATACACAAATTCAATCAATTAACATAAGATAACACAATCAATTTCTAATGAGAGAAAGAAACAACTAAAATAAAGAAAGAGTGCTTAACTGGGTCATTGGTGTCGATATTGCCTCCGAACCGGAGTCAAGAAGCTACCCCTCCATGGGTCTCCTCATGGTGGAGAGCTTACCTCTATCTTCGTGCTCTCCTGAATCTCTCGAAGTTTCCTCTCAATTCAGCCCAAAAAAAACTCACTGAAGAACCACTCTCCCTCTTTTCTACTGCAACTCCTACGCTACTGTTCTGTCTTATTTTCTGAATTAATTCTTAGTCCATTGTCACTGTTCACTCCTCTTTTAAAACCTATGATAGAGCTCGAAAAATGTGAGACGCCTGCTTCTTTGCTTCCACTATCGTTTCATGCATCTACGCCTACGTTTTAATGCTCCTTCCAAGCTGTGCATTGTTGTCTGGTACACTGTTATTGCGTTGTTCGTTTGGTCATATGCTTCTTTCCTTCTTATACTGTGTTTCACCTTGTACATGTGTCTATTATCCAACCAGCTTTTACTTATGCACTATCGTATTGGTGTTCTTCTTTGTCTATTAATTTTCATGCATCCTTTTCTTCGTATTTTCTTTTTTCTTGTCTTTTAATTTTCTTCTTTTCACTTCATAAAGAAAAGTGAAAATTAATCTTCAAAAAATGATCAAAATATCGAGCATACAATTCACTTTAACTTATTTACTTCTGAATTGTGCCTAAAATCACATACGAGTCAAAGTGAATATCTTAAATAACTATATGTTAATAATCACTAAGTCTTATGGAATAATTTCATAATCAATTAAGCACCTATCAATACATGTTTTGATGTTTAAGTTAAAAATATTTATGTTATCATTTTCAGGTTTTTGGATCATGAAATGGCAATTATTTTCTAATGTGATTAAAATAGGTAAAAAAAGAGAATGACATGAATAAAATTTTAAAAAATATGACGATAACAAAAATAATTATTGTGAAATGTTAAAGACAACGGGAAACCTAAATCTAGAAGTCAAACAAAATAATGAACTAATTGAGGTGCATATGGTAATTAAAAACACAACAATAAATGAGAAAGAATATATCAAAAACAGATATTTATTAAAAATGGAATAGTTTAAAAATTAATTAACTTATTCCTCGATTTATTTATTTTACATAAAATTTTATATAGAATTTTCAATTATGTATAGTTCAACTATGATTTAGGGAAAATAGAAACTAAATTATTACAGAAAATTGAGTTTCAAATTTCAAAAATAGATAAAATAATTGACACATTACACAAAAACAAATATTTTAAATAAATTGTTTAAATAATATCATTATTGCATAAAACTGATAAAATTAAATTATTTATAAGTTCTGCTAAAAAATTAAAAAAAATCTAAATAACTTGTACAAATAAAAAATATTAATACAAGACAAAAAGCAACATACTTCGTTAATAATTTCTCATTATTTTAAAAGACTATATGAATTCCCAAAAAAAGATTTTATAATTTAATATTTAAAAAAATCTCATTTTTATAGTTCCCTTATGTCACTTTTTTCATAAAAACATTGGATAAGAAAATGACGGAGTAGTTAGGTCTATACAAAATTTTTTTATAAAAAAAACTAGAGGGTTATTTATGATCCATTGACCACTTATTCTTCGAATGCCCCTTCTCCCACTCCATTGGGGCCCAATGCCTTAACCAATTCAACTTACCCACCTTCACCCATTCGATCCTTGCAACTCTCCTCTCTTGGTATAGAACTGTTTTCTGTACCAGAGCGACAATCATCACTCACTTTCCCCCTTCTTCTATCCACAACAGTTTACCATATCTGAACTGAGCGCAATGCTCGCACCTTCAAGAATGAAGTTATGGAGGAGGAACTAGTGTATCTCGGCGTAATCTCTCACGTTAGGGAACTCCTCAGCCTATACACTGAGCGGGGGTAAAAATCTCTTAATGTTTGTTTTCCTTTCTTTTGTAGGTTTTTTGCATGTTATTGTCAGTCAACTTGCAGGTTTCGTCCGTGATGCTTCTTGGGCACGGCCGTGTACGCCTTGCCCCCTTGGTGGTTCTGCTCCTTATCATTGGGCAGCAGCCAGGGACGGAGCCACAGTGGGGGCAAGTGGGGGCACTTGCCCCCACTGACTCCAAAAGATTTTACATGAAAATTTTATTTTTTAAAATTTTGAACCTATAAAAAAAATTAAAATTTTGTTTCCATTAAATTTTTGCCCCCACTAAAATTTTTTTTTTGCCTTCA
>JANVCQ010000005.1:10718350-10731597 GCA_025531925.1 Erythroxylum plowmanianum
TCGCTAGAAGTGTCTACAGTGGCACAAGTAAATGAACGCTATGTACATATTCTGTTCTTTTAATTTATTCTTCTGATATTCAAAAAAAAAAAATGCACAACATCTGTGTTTCAAAGTGACGCTATCACGTTGGCCATGGATTTACAAGAACCATGTAGATATGTAGCTCTCAAATGACTGAACTCTGAAGAGAAGACTATTCTTGTTTATTAAATTAACACGTGATACTTCAACTACATTTAACTAAAAGGTTCACAGTAAATACTATATAATATGTTAATTAACATCTTGAGATTGATTCTTGTCTTAGATGCACCAATTGCTTGGTCTCCAGTATAAACATGTGATTACAGTATAAGAAGTAAGAACCCATTATTTCCGGAAATTAACGTATTTTATATTTAGCATGAGTTACATGTTTGATACATAAAATATTTTGAAGTTTATATATCAAGGTTGATTCTGTAAACGAGGAGTTGACCTGTTCAGTATGCCATTTTAAAGGGGAAAATATATTTTGCTAAGATTTGAATCTTAAAATTTTAAGTTTATATAGATTTTGACTGGATTCAATGGTTTCATTTCAATTAGAAAAAAAGTGCTTATATTAATAGTAGGCATTGCATTCATAATTTAAAATGATTAATAAATTAATCTCCACATTGACATCTACAGGACTTGTTGGTATCGTGGTTGAATTGATGTAGATAGAGATGATGCGGACTGAACTAAGATTAAAAAACAATTCAATTGGCTGATTAGTTGTTATATTAAAAATTTTTATGAAATTAATTAGAATCAAAATTAAAGTGCTACATAAGGTTGTTGCAATGGATAAATAGTGATTAAAATGCATAAATAATATTATCCATAAAGCATTCAGGTAAAGATTATTTTTTAATGTGGTTAAAATAAGGAAAAAAAGAGAATGACATGAATAAAATTTAAAAAATATGATGATAACAAAAATAATTATTGTGAAAGGTTAAAGACAACGGGAAACCTAAATCTAGAGGTCAAACAAATAATGAACTAATTGAGGTGCATAAGTTAATTAAAAACACAACAATAAAAGAGAAAGAATATATTAAAAATAGATATTTATTAAAAATGGAATAGTTTAAAAATTAATTAGCTTATTTCTCGATTTATTTATTTTACACAAAATTTTATATAGATTTTTCAATTAAGTATAGTTCAATTATGATTTAGGGAAAACAGAAAATAAATTATTACACAAAATTCAAATTTCAAAAATAAAAATTTATTTAAAATAATTGACATATTACACACAGACAAATATTTTAAATAAAATTTTTAAACAATATCATTATTGCATAAAACTGATAAAAATTATTTATAAGTTGTGCTAAAGTATTAAAAAATCTAAGTAACTTGTACAAATAAAAAATATTGATGCAAGACAAAAGGCAACATATTTCGTTAATAATTTGACTCATTATTTTAAAAGATTATATGAATTTCCAAAAAAAGATTTTATAATTTAATATTTTAAAAAAATCTCATTTTTATAGTTCCCTTATGTCACTTTTTTCATCAAAACATTGGATAAGAAAATGATGGAGTAGTTAGGTCTATCCAAAATTTTATAATAATAAAAAAAAAAACTAGAGGGTTTTTATGATTCATTCGAGGACGGATAGTAAAATGCACAACATCTGCGTTTCAAAGTGTAGCTATCAGGTTGGCCATGGATTTACGAGAACCATGTAGATATGTATCTCTTAAATGACTGAACTCTGAAGAGAAGACTACTCTTGTTTATTAAATTAACACGTGATACTTCTACTACATTTAACTAAAAGGTTCACAGTAAATAATATATAATATGTTAATTATTAACATCTTGAGATTGATTCTTGTCTTAGAAGTTAGAAGCATCAATTGCTTGGTCGCCAGTATAAACATGTGATTGCAGGATAAGAACCCTTTATTTCCAGAAATTAACATATTTTATATTTAGCATGAGTTACATGTTTGATACATAAAATATTTTGAAGTTTATATATCAAGTTTGATTCTGTAAACGAGGAGTTGACCTGTTCAGTATGCTATTTTAAAGGGAAAAATACATTTTGCTATTTTTCTATTTCAATGGTTTCATTTGAATTAGAAAAAAAGTGCTTATATTAATAATAGGTATTGAAGAACGTGTATTGCATTTTAAAATGATTAATAAATTAATCTCCACATTGGCATCTATAGGACTTGGGAACGTGGTTGAATTGGAGTAGATAGAGATGATGCGGACTGAATTAAGAATAAAAAAACAATTCAATTGGCTGATTAGTTGTCATATTAAAAAATATTATGAAATTATAATTAGAATCAAAATTAAAGTGCTACATAAGGTTGTTGCAATGAATAAATAGTGATTAAAATGCATAAATAATATTATCCATAAAACATTGCAATAAAGATTAAATAATCTTATTAAAAATAAGAAACATATTATATTTATAATAAAAATTTTCTCATATTATGGTTTGAAAAAAAGAGCATACTTAGCATTATTTTTTAAGTTATTTCAAGTGAAAACCAATTTAATACATCTTTAAGATGTTTGATTAATTCTTGCAGTAGGGTTTGGATGAGTTTGACAGTGAGTTGATTCTGTCGATGGCTTGAGAGTCTATCGTTAACAGCAAGGCATACGATAAATGACATTTTTGGTGGAAGTACCTTATTCCATACTAGCTGAAACCATGGAACCTTACGCTATAGAGGTCTAAGTAAAAGCCTGAATGATTTAGAAGTGAAATATCCATCAGTGTTTAGCTGTCAAATGACTTTATCCTGAGTAGTGGGATCAGGCTGATAAGATGGAAATACAGTCTGTGAGATGTAGTTAGGAAGCAGATACGAAGGACCACTTAGGCTCCAGTTGTCCAAACACGGTGAGGAGGAACCATCACGAATCTGAATCTTGATATTAGGTTGAATAGAAGGTCTGAGAAGGAGAATTTGCTTCATACTCAAAGATGCATCAGCCCTCACTTTGGCATTACGAATGTTTCCACTTCTCAAATAGTATCCATGAACCCATATAATCCAAAGTGATGTTTATCAATGGTGATTCTCCAGACATATTTTGAAGAAGGGTGGAGTTCAAATCCTTTAGTGGAACGAGGCCTAAGCCCCCCTCTTCCTTGTCTTACTACATTATAGACCACTTGATTTTAGAGAATGACTTTCTAAACATGTCCTTAGTCTAACGATAATTCCTAATCAACTTCTCTATGTTTGTTATGAGATTTTTTATAATGAATTTCGGACCGTAAATTTCCAACAATCAAAATCTTTCCGTCATAATATTTACAAACGATATTGGTTATTTTGTCGGTAACTTTATTACAACATTACCGATAGTTATGATTGTCCCATCGGTGAATATACTGATGGTTTTTCTTTAGCAAATCTTGACAATAAAGTTGGCGACGGGTTGTTAATATTACCGACGGTGATTCTTTGTTTTGTCAGTAAATATCATAGATTTTACTGACAGTTTGTTGTGTTTCGTCGATAAATATAATGAATTTTATTGACGTACTTGTATTTTTTATCAGTAAATATTTCAAAATTTTGTTTAAAAATAATCTCGACATTAAATTTTATTTCATGATCTTATGATTAATGCATAATTTCAACAGTTATGAATTATCTGTGCATAATATTTTTATTTGTTTATACATTTAATTTGTTTAAACAAAAAGTTTATTAATGTTATAAAGTTAAATTATCTTAACTGATAATAAAAACATTAAATTATACATAATAAATATTTGTAATTCAAATAAAATAACTATAAGTACACTATTGTCTTAGTGACTGCAGATGCACCGATTGCTACAATGCGGTGCTAACCCTCCCTTTCAAGTCATCCATCTCATTACAGAGTCGAGCTATATACTCCATCAACTGTTGCAATTGAGTTGCTAATGTTTGAACTGTACTCCGAAGTTCATTGATTTTATTGATTGTCGATCGTTTACTAGATGTTGATGTACTGGACGTGAAGAATTGCGAATAACATGTGCTCGCAAATAAACCTAACAGGAAGATCCTTCCATGACGGTCCCTACTACCTACTGCATCAAGATATATCTAACTCTCATCAACAACTTCAGAGTGCTGAGGCTGCCGCTGAATGCTTTCTTACATTTGATCCTATTGGGAGGCAATGTTTATATTAGTAAGTGATAATTATTAAGCATTAATATTAAAGCATAATTTCATATATATTAAGTTCTCTACTTGGGTGTTAACAAATGTCACACCGTCATGCTTGTGAGTGTGCAAAAAGAGTTGGCGGGGTGTCAGCGTCATACCCATAGACTTTTTATGCATAAGAATAAAATGTTATAAGTCATCTATAATTTATAAAAAATTTCAGTAGAGTTTTCTTTATTTTTATGATATTTACCCCCGGTTGAACTAAGAAATTTACTTAACAATAAAGTCATATATGACACCAGACACTTATAACATCATCATTCTCCATAATATACACATTTTTTCAGAAATATAATGCGGTCGTACACCAGCCTTGTGTATCACACTAACAAAATCTCGATAACGTGTACGTGCTCATCTCTCTCATATTTTATTAATAACTACGTCAAATTCAGAATCCTAAAAAAATTTCAAAAATAAAAGGAAAAAAATTCGATAAATATTTATAATGTATTAATATTTATCTAATTAATGTATAAAAATCAATTAAAAAAGAAAATAAGATTTTTTACTATACCTTAAACTCCTAATAGTAAAATTCCTTTGTGGCCTGAGAGATATTTTTCTATACATAGCCCTCAAGATCAATCTTCTCCTTAATTTTGAATGTCATGTTTCTTGAGCATGGTTCAGACGGAACCAATCTAATATAAAAACAAATAAGTTTATATCATTTTTAAAATTTAAACATATAATTTAATTATAAACATATAGTGTTTCATGTATTTTCACTTACAAATTAATGAAAATTGTGATGTAAGTTCTTCCATCAGATCCCTCAGCTCCAGGCTGGCAGCTGCCTCCTTCATCCGTATTGTTTTCCCTCGATATCTCTATCGCTATATGGTTAGTGGATGATGTAGGGGTGGTGGATGGTGTAGCACCAGGTATAGAAGGTGATGCCTCAGCTGCAAGTGTAGTAGCTGGAGGGGGAGGAGGTGATTTGTTGCAGCTACCAAATGTGATGGTTCACCTAGACAGTAAGTACCTCTGAATCATTGTTTGAACTTGAGTTGCATTATATCATGTTTTCTCTTTGGTGACATATTTCAACCTGAAATTCATATTTGATTGAATTTTCTAGAAATATAAGAATTTGAAATCAATATTTTATACAATATATTGAAAAGGAAATAATTGATTTGTTGAATATAATATTCAATTACAAACACAAATTAATCCCTATCATCACTTAATTGTAAATTAAAATTATCTTCTTTTTCTGAAGAATAAGAATTAAACTCAAGCTCCTCTTTAGATCTCTGATCCTTGTCATCTTCTCTAGAAGAAATTTCAACATATTTGTTAGATGAATCGTTCAAAGATTCATTATCGTCATATGTGCCATATGCATTTATTTCATAAACATCTTCTTGAAACGCTTCACTTTCAATTCTTTGTTCTCATTGATGTCACCTAATCTATAAAATAGTTACTTATGTAGTTTGTAAGTAGACTCAAACCATTAATGCACTAGAATTCAAGTGGGATTTTGATGGAAATTCACCCATAAAGGTACTTGATTTTTGAGGACCTCCCCCAACTTAATGTCTGGTTTTCGTATGTGAAGGAATATAGGGTAGCTATTGATATGCTAGGAACCCATTTTGATGATTTCCTGCATAGCCGAGGAGCTAGAGAATTTGAAGAGGAAAATATGGTCTTCATTCAGGAACATATCCAACAAACCTTGACCTTTCCATTATTTCATTGCCCATAGTTTCATTAAAGGAAAAGTCAAGCTTCTTCCCAGGAAAAAACTAACCATTGTTGAATATAGGTAACAACTCCCTTCCTCAAAGTTTCCAAAAATGGAGAAACCAACAATTCTCCGTTGGTGAGGAAGTGGGCATAATAGTGGAGAGAAGAAGATGAGTCTCCAAGCACATATTTCCAAGTTTATGATTTGGAAGAAGAAGCTCCTTTACTTTCTGCTTAAATGAAAGAGGGTTGAGACACCTCCGAAGGATACAAGGACTCTGAGGCAAAAAAGGAAAAGTTAAGGAGAAACTTTGTCCTATGTGTAAAGCTTTCAACAAAGAAACTATAGGTACTAGTTTTGTAGGGAGGTTTGGAAAACTATTACCAAAACTATTGACGTAAATGAGAGGGAAAGGTAAAATAACTAGCTTGCCCTTAGACCACCACCTTGCAGTGCACTACCGAGAGGGAGTCGAACGAAGCTACAACTGATAGAATGAGCAAGAGATAATGAGGGAATGAGTAAGTAGAAGAGAGGAAAGGTAAGAGTGAAAGGAACTAGATGGATTGATCTTCACTTGAGAAGGAAAATCAAACTTAGAGAGAGGTGAGGCTCTCTAATATAATTTGAGGAAAAACTTCTTTTAATGTTCATAACATTAATGTTTCAATTTCCACTAACAATTTTTTTGTAGTTTTAATTATTATATATTAACTACGTTGAAAAAATTAGAGGAGCTTTAAGGAAGAAAAGGAGTGTAAACGTAATAGGACGTTATGAGATACTCATAGAGATGCATTATAGTCTAAAAAAGGAGGGCCTTACTTGGTTAGCCACCTTTTTTATGTGATCCTAAAGTCTGTCAAAATGTTGGATAAGGGGAGACTTAGTGTACTAATCTCTCTTTACAAAAATAAAGTAGACATCCAAAGCTATAATAACTATATAGGTATTAAATTACTCAATTACATTAGGAAGTTATGGAAGTGGGTGTTGAGAAGAGAGTGAAAAAGGGTATACCTATTTAGGATAGCCAATTTGGTTTCATACTAAGAAGATCCGTGACAAAAGCCATATATCTCTTTATACAATTAACAAAATATTATAAGGATATACAAAGAGACTTACACATAGTTTTTATTGATTTAGAGAAGATTTATGACAAAATGCCTAAGGAAGTAATATGAAAATCATTAGAAGTTAAATGGGTTCTTGTTGACTATATACAAAAAGATATTTATGAATGCTAAGACTAGAGTAAGGTTAACAAGAGGAGATACAAAACATTTTTCTATCAATATCAAGCTAGAATAAGAATATCCAAGGGGATGTGCTTGCTTTGGAGGGATATACTAGAGTCAAAAGATTTTAAAATGAGCATGATTAAGATTGAGTACTTAAAATGTAACTTTTTAAGTCACAGGATTGCATCCAATGTGAAGGTCAAGACTGGTACTAAAGTTATACCACAAAAAGATTGTTTCAAGTACCTTGAATCTATCATTCAAAACAGTGGCAAGAAAAATGACATAGATCATTATATTAAATCAGGGTGACTAAAATGGAGGAACGTCTCAGGAGTTTTATGTGATAAAAAGATACTTTTCACATTAAAAGGTAAATTATATTGTTTAATAATTAAGTTGATCATGCTTTATGGGACAAAGTTTTTGCCTGTCAAACGGATGCATAGTTGTAAGTTAATAGTAGCGGAGATAAAAATGCTTCATTAGATATACTACTAATGCTAATAGTAATAGTAAAATAAGAGAGACATGGCTTAAGAAGTTTGGATAGGTTGAGGGGAAACATCCTAACTTCCTAGTAAAAGGTGTGAGAAAATTATGCTTAGGGATTGTAAGAGAAGAAGAGTAAGACTCGAGAAGAATTGAGGAGAGATGATCAGAAATGATGTGACCTATTAAAACTTACCGAAGACTTGATCCTTAATAAAAAAACTTTAACGAATTGAGATACAGATAAACGATCCTACATAAAGAGTTTCTTCTCTTTTCATAGACTTTTTGAACATTTTTCTTCAATTATCGTATCTTTTAATTAGCCTAAACACTTTTATCGGTAACACTTATTCCTTTAATTATTTTATTTCATATTTTTCTTTTTCAATTGCTTGTTTGTTTTATTTACTTATTTGTTTTCTTTCTTGTTTTTTAATTTACTTTTATCTTAATTAATTAATTAATATTAATTTTATTTATGCAATTATTTGTTTATATATTTGTCTACTGTTTTCTTCTAACCACTTTCAAAAATCTTTTTTTTTCATGTGGGTCTATTGAGAAAGTTCCCTCTACTAGTTAAGAATAAGGTTATATACTTTTAGACATCTTCAAACCCCGCATTTTAGCAGGATTTTTACTGGGACATTGTTATTATTATAACTTATTATTGATAAAGTATTTTTACACACTCATCAATCTTATTTTTAATGAATTTCACAACACTTTGAATGTAATAATTATATTAAATCATAATACCGGCCACATCATTTTGTTAATACTAGTTTCTTCTCAACAATACCAAAGAGAACTATAAACTACAAATTTTTCAAATTAAACTATTAGAAGATGTAATTTTCCAAACTTAAAATTTTAAAATACAGTATATATCTAGCATTACTTAATTTTAAACTTTAAGTGTAAATAAAAATTGAACTACGAATAATTTTAATTTAACTTATTATCAATTTTATTTTTCCGTTTTTTGATAGAAAGTCATCACGAAAAAAATATACATAAAATTTAACCTTTTAGCTTCTTAATTTAAAAGCTGATATTATCACTTTATTTTGGAACAAACAAATTATCACAAAATTAAGAATGAAATACTAACCTAGAATCGTTATGATATTGATATTATTTTGAATACATGTGTAGTTAATTAAATATTCTTACCTCTACAGAAGTCTAGATATTCTCTGTGATATGGGAATTTCAGTCCTTTGGGCTATGAATCTACTAATTACTTTGTCATCAGCATATGCTTATCCCATAGCAAATCACGCGAAAAAAATGTCTGAATTAAAGTCAAAACTTAAATAAAAAATCAATTTCATAATATAGCATATCCCGAGGCTTTGTTCAAATTTCAGCAGCTTCAGGCCCTATCTGACTATAATAAGGTTTTGTTCAAATTTCAGCAGCTGCAGGGCCTATCTAAATATAATATGCTTCCGTAAGGATATACAGTGTGCACTTCTGCTTATAAATAGTCTGCTGCTGTTTTCTTGGCTTGCACCTCCACTAACTATCTGTATGCAACCTTCTGTGTCTCTGTAGTCATAACATCTTTGCCACCTTTTCTGTCCCATTCCTTGTATATCTACAGGTCTTACTCCACTACTCTTGCTTGCGTGACCCAAAAATGGGCTTGGTTAAAATGCCTGGAAAGGTTCTCTCTTCTGTTCTTGCGCTGTGTCTGATTGCCCTAGTTCAGGGTATACCAACTACCCTTGATGGACCTTTTAAGCCTGAGACCGTCCCTCTTTATGACAAGAGCTTTCGTGATTTTAATGCTGAGGACTTGCCAAATGACTACTATCTTCTTCAAAGAAAGGCTAGACGTTTTGAGCCTGAACAAATTTCTGTGGCTCTCTCTGCAAATTACGACTCCGTTTGGATTTCTTGGATTACAGGTATCTTCATTAATTAGCTCATTAGTGTTCAAGCCTTTTAATTATTGTTGTTTCTTCCTGTTTCTAGTGCAGTTTTTATTCTGTACATATAAATAAAATTTTGCAGGGGAATATCAGATCAGTTATGCCATTAAACCATTAGATCCCAACACTGTCGCCAGCGTTGTTCAATTCGGAAGGTCCAAGTCCAAATTATCGCACAAGGCTCATGGTCACTCTCTCATTTACAATCAACTGTATAATTCTTCCGAAGACAAGGGTGACTATAAGCTGCGCAATTATACATCAGGCATCATACATCATGCTCGTCTCATAGGTATATAGCTGCCAACCTTGCAACTAGACTCACTTTTGTATTTTCTTTTCCTATACTAGTTCTGCAGTTAAAACAAATTGCAGTAATATTCTGAAGTCAGACATGTAGCAATAATCTGCACATTTTGGTGGTTTTTCAGGGTTAAAACCTAACAGCGTGTACTACTATCGATGTGGAGATCCTTCCAGGGAAGCTATGAGTGCCATTAAGTCATTCAGGACCATGCCAGTGCCAGGCCCGAAAAGTTACCCAGAGAGAATAGCAATTGTGGGAGACCTAGGCCTAACGTACAATACAACCTCAACAATTGATCATATGGTCAGAAACAATCCTGATTTCATTGTAATGCTTGGGGATGTTACTTATGCAGACTTGTATCTTTCCAATGGAACTGGATACAAATCTCCTCAGGAGATCTCTAAATTTGTCGATACCACTTATCAACCTAGGTGGGACTACTGGGGAAGGTATTTATTAAACCCAAGTGCTTAAAAGATACCATTTTCAGACTTACTTGTATTCAGGGTGGATTCAGAAATTTTTTTAAGTGGAGATAAAATTTTATTAAAGACAAAATTTTATTTTTAATGGGGTAAAATTTTAATATGAATAAAATTTTATTTTTTTAATAAAGACAAAACTCAAAATAATAATTTTTTATAGAAAATTTGTTGGAGGTAGTGGGGGTAAGTGCCCCCACTTGCCCCCATTGTAGATCCGCCCCTGCTTGTACTATTTTTTGCCCTAAGATTTTGCTGTATTAACTTCTGATTTGACCTGATCTTCTATATCGTTAGAAGAAAGATTCAATAATCATGATAGAAAGAATTGAAATAACTTTATACTAGATAAAAAATGAAATTTTAAAACAAAAATAATTTTTTCCTATTTTTTCAATTAACGAAATTTACATCAAAATCTTTTATTTTAAGCCTGTATAATATGGTTGGCCTTAGATTTGATAATTTAGGTGAAACCCGAAAATTTAAAATTGTCTAATATTTAATAAGTTATGTTGAGGGCAATGACTAGTTATGCCCTAGCTTTGATTATGCTAGAATTGCTTAACGTTAGCATCAATATTGAGGCATAACATACATATAACATTAGGGTGATTATTTATTTTCAGGTACATGGAGCCTGTAATATCTAAAATCCCAATGATGTTCTTGGAGGGAAATCATGACGTAGAAAAACAGGCTGGAAACAAGACATTAGTTGCTTATACTTCCCGATATGGGTTCCCTTCTTCTCCACTCTATTATTCATTTAATGCAGGAGGTATACATTTTGTATTCCTGGCTTCTGACCTCGCCTACAACAAATCATGTAAGAAACTTGATCACTATGTCTTACGTATTATTTCTTTTTATGTTTGATGGACACAACAATCTGATATATATATATATATACACACACACCAACAGCGGATCAGTACAAGTGGTTGAAGAATGACCTAGCAAAAGTTGACAGAAAAGTAACCCCATGGTTGGTGGTTTCGTGGCATACTACATGGTATGCCACATATGTTATACACTACCGAGAAGGAGAGTGCATGAGGATAGACATGGAAGAACTGCTTTACAAATATGGTGTAGATATCGTCTTCGCTGCACATGTAAGTGTACATTTTTGCACTCGGGCGATCACAAGCACAATTTGGTTTCCTCAACGTCTTTTTCTTTTTCAATCAAAATACAGGTACATGCATACGAGAGGTCGAATAGAGTATACAACTACACTTTGGATCCTTGTGGACCTGTGCACATTACAATTGGAGATGGGGGGAATAGAGAAGTGTTGCCAGTGGAACATGCTGATGAGCCTGGAAAATGTCCTCGTCCGAGGGGTGACTGTGCTTTCAATTTCACTTCAGGACCTGCCAAAGGAAAGTACTGCTGGGATCGTCAGCCTGAATACAGTGCCTTCAGGGACAGTAGCTTCGGTCATGGCATTTTAGAGGTATACATGATTCCAGAAAGTTAACTCATCTTTCTTTTCCGTTCAATCTTATTTCTGGCAAACAAACAGTGCAACTGTACATATTATTCTATATACATAGGCTTAATGATTGTGTGAGGATTTGTGGCTACTACAATTTATGTCACAATTTAATACCTTGAAGGACAATAATTTTAACGCACCTTTACAGGTAAAAAATGAGACCCATGCTCTTTGGACTTGGCATCGGAATCAGGACCTGTATAATAGCACTGGAGATCAGATTTACATTGTAAGACAGCCTCAAAAGTGCCCAATTAAACCGAAGGTACATAATATATCTTATGTATTTATAAGCCCGACTAAGTAAAGGGAAGCCACGTTATTTATTTACAATGTTGCTCTTGTTTCGACAACAGAGTATTTTCCATATCGCCTAAGGAAGATTGATAAGAAGCAGCTGGCACCCTAATTCTCCGTAGGAATGGCTTCAATCATCTATGTACTTCTAGGCAAAAAAGTGTATTTTGAAGTTTAATATTTATAATAAATTGCAAGTTGAATTCTCCGTAGGAATGGCTTCAATCATCTATGTACTTCTAGGCAAAAAAGTGTACTTTGAAGTTTAATATTTATAATAAATTACAAGTTGAATTTTATAAATTATCGTTCAAAATAAACTTCAATTAGAAAAAAAATAACGAAATTAACTCTCCATTACTTTAAAAAAAGCATATGAATATAAAGTGTTGTTTAATTTGTAAATAATAAAACTTTGTGTTAATCATGTTTACAATAATTCAAAATTTTGATTCTTATTATACTTTTAAATAACTAATATTGGTATGAGAACAATTTTTTTTACCACTTACATTCTGCGTCTTAAGATTAAGATGGTTATTGATTATACTTGAACTTTTTTTTTCTCTTGTGGTACTTATCAATTGAGATTGCCATTATCTTTGTTTTTGGGTATGGCAAATACTAGACAAAACACTTAATTATCATTGGCAATATCTGTTATCCTTTTTGGAAATTTGTTCTCCGTGAATTATTGTTGGGACCCGATCTGAAAATCGGATCCCAACCAGAAAACAAAACGTAAAACGAATTGGCGGAAAGCGAAAATGAATTCACATCGGATCAAACGAATCGAATTTTCGAATCGGAAAACAAAGTGAAATACAAAGCGAATGCAAATTGTAATCGAAACAAACGTAATCACGAATCGAATCGAACCATAAAGCGGAAACAAACGAAATAATCGAACTGAAACACATTTCAACATCCGATAACATACACATGTGAAAAGCGTAGAGATTAATCGCGTTGGAAACCTAGACTATGACATATCCGAAATCCGGTATAATTTTTTTTTC
>JANVCQ010000005.1:10778331-10790307 GCA_025531925.1 Erythroxylum plowmanianum
TCAAGAATTAATATAGTAAATACTAGTAAATTTATTATTATTAATATCCTCTTAAATTATATCTAAATATATGATAGTTTTTTGGGTGTTTTAGGTTCGGTTTTAAACCTAAACCTATAAATCAAGTTTGGTTCAATTAACCAGCTATAGGTTCGGTTAACCTAGAACTGCAAGTTAGAAACCTGAACCTGAACCATGAACCTGATTTTTCAAGTTCAGTTCAAACAGAACCTGAACTCAGGTTCGATTAACCTTATTTATAGGTTCGGTTTATGCGGTTCAGGTCTAATTCACAGGTTCTTGAACACCCCTAATACGATATGTACAAAGAAGGTCTATGTTTCAAATTGGCCTTAGTTGCTTCCTTTACCCTTTCCATGACATTATAAAAGTAACCTATTGTTGGCTTTTCTTCACTATCAGTCAAACGAAGCACCCTCACCAAAGGCTTATAGACTCAAATAACAAATTGACATTAAGACCAAAATTCTCTATCTTTCAGTATAATGATAGAAACCTCCAATCCAGCATTAGACCCAACATGCTGAGATTCAACCCATTTATTACTTGTAAACATTTATCTTAACTCTTTTTTCATCGAAACAAAAGACTGAAGTGATAAGAAATTCCTTGCAAATCTTGTCACACTAGGACGATACAAATTCCTATCATTGTTAAATTCCTTTATCATTAAATTCAACATCTATGCATGATTATAAATGAACTTAGTCAGCTTTTTAGCTTTCTATATAGTCTCATCAATAAAAGTAAAATACCTGGGATCCGTTATATTCTCCAGCATTAGGTCAATACAATGTGCAGCACAAAGAATACAAAAAAAGAATTATACCTATTCTGTAACCTTCTTCCTAGCACTTTATAAACAGAATCACTGTCAGTAATGAACTGAACAATGTTTTATGACCCCTCTTCATTCACAACTTCATCAAATATCTCAAATAAAGTATCAGTATTTCTAATAAGCTTAGATGCTTCAATAGGCTTCAAAAACATTGTATAATAAACCAAAAAAATAGTAATAGGCCTTTGTCTCCTATTTGTCTAACTATCACATATGATTAAAAACTCAAAAGTGGCCCAATTCACTCTTCTTTCTGCCAAATAACTTTTAATTTTATAAATTGAGCAATGCAAAAGTTTACCTCTTAAGTCATCAATCGAAAGAGCTTTCTATCCCAAACAGTAAGAGGCTATTGCATCTACTATAGGTTGATAATAATAAGACTGAGAAGCATTGAATTGTGAACCACATCTCTTGATTGCATGCACTATGAATTGAAGGTTGAGCTTTAGGAGTTGTTCATGGTGCAAAAAGCTAGTCACCTGCCTTCTTTTTCTTACATTAGGTCCAGGAGTAACAATCACTTCTTTCAGGGCTGGAATGGAGCAATACCACTACTACTACCGCTACCGCTACCACCTTCAACATTTCCATAATCACCATAAAAACCAACAAATAAACTTCAATTACCAATTTTAAAATTCAACTTTTCCCTTCTATCATCCTCTTATTGATATTCTTTAAACAATGTTTTCATTTGTCAGTTTACATCATGACTTACTTTTTTACAAAGTTTTATATCTCCTTTAACCCCAGCTTAATGCGTCTTTAATCTAGAGATTCCTCCACCTTTCAAATAGTTGTTCCAAACAAACAAATAGTATGGTTCCTCATACTAGGAACCAATGCAGCATGAGCCCAAGCTGGATCATTGTATCTTCCAAAAATGGTTTGATCAGGAGTGCTTGAACTTCCCCCCATTTATTTGTAAAAATAAATCCAACAATCACAAAAAATATATAAACAATTTTAATTTCCAACAATTTTTAACAATGTCCATTTTCAAGAATCACAAAACATATATAAAACAATTTCTATTTCCATCAATCACAAAACATACATAAACAAATTCCATTTTCAACAATTTCCATTTTCAATAGTCACAAAACATACATAAAACAATTTTCATTTCCAACAATCACAAAATGTACATAAACAATCTCCATTTCCAAAAATTACAAACATATAGAAAACAATTTCTATTTCCAATAATCACCAAACATACATAAACAATTTCTATTTCCAACAATTTTCATTTCTAATAATCACAAAACATACATAAAACAATTTCCATTTCCAACAATCGTAAAACATACATAAACAATGTCCATTTTCAACAATTTATATTTTCAATAGTCACAAAATATACATAAAACAATTTTCATTTCCAACAATCACAAAATGTACATAAACAATTTCCATTTCTAACAATCACGAACATACATAAAGCAATTTCTATTTCCAACAATCAAAATACATACATAAACAATTTCCATTTATAACAATCACAAAACATAAATAAACAAAATTCCATTTCCAACAATTTTCATTTCCCTTATTACAAAACATACATAAAACTATTTCCATTTCCAACAATCACAAAACATACATAAATAATTTCCATTTCCAACTATTTAAATAATTTCCATATCCAATAATCACAAAATATACATAAAACAATTTCCATTTTCAACAATCATAAAACATATATAAACAAATTCCATTTCCAACATTTTTTAGCAATTTTCATTTTCAATAATCACAAAACATACATAACACTTTTAATAAACTTGTAACAATTATATAGTTAATACATTAATTATGTAATTTAAAATATTTGACAAGCTAATAATTCAAAGTCAAATCATATATTTAATTTATCTATTCTTGGTAAGCTTTACATCTCCGCCTTCCTACCAATAACTCTAAAGTATAAGAAAAAGTTATTAAAAATTTGTTTAATCTTAATTAAAATGTGTTACTCAATGCATACAACATATACTGTTTACTTTTTTGTAAACTTATAATTTTATTAGGCAAAAAACAAAGTCAATGCTAATCATGTTTTACTAAAATTTGTTTGGATTTTGACTTTTTATTTTGTTTAAGTGTAATATTTTAAATGGCTTAAACTTCATAACTTAATTGTAAAAGTAATTATATTAAATTTTTAAATTTTTAATCTCGTATAAATAAAGATGTAATTGTCTTATAAACATAAGATAAGATATAAATTTGAGTATGTCACATTATTTAGCATGCCAATTTTTTAAAAAAATTATGTCAACTCTAAAGTCTAAATTAGTAACCTTATATCTGCCCCACAGTAGCATATTGTATGACAAAAAATTGTCAAAAAAAAACTTAGTGCACCACTAATTGAATTAAATAATCGATGCTCTTTCCAATTTCCATGAATGAAAGCAAGCAGCTTCAATGAATTAATTTCCATTTTCCAGTTCCACTCCACACAAGAAGCAACACAAATACGCAACAACAAATTAACAAATTTCATTAACAATTCACAAAATACACTAACAATTCCATTCACAATTCACAAAATACACTAATAATTCCATTCACAATTCACAAAAAAATACATAAAGTTATAAACACACACCCAATTATTTCATAATTCAACAATAATTTCAATTGGTCAGGTTGGGTTGGAAATAGATATGGATCTATTTCAAATATGTCATGGAAGAGAAGACTCGAGACTCCAAGGGTGGTAGGTGGGCTAGTGGGGCATTGATGGTGCTCTAGTGAAATCGGTGGTGGCAGCAGGCCGCAGGTGTGGTGGTCAACAGAGAGAGTGAGATGTGTGAGTCTGTGAGAGGGAAATAAAAAAGTGGGAGAAGTAGAGAGCAGAGGGAGGAAGGGTCACCGATGGGGCTCTGACATTGCTAGAGAAGAGAGAGAGTCATCAAAGTTTGAATGAGAGAGAGTGAGTGAGATGTGAGAGAAAATAATTGTGGGAGAGAAAGAAAGAAGAGAGTTGTCGAGTGTGGGAGTAGGAAGGGAGTGTTTAAAATTTTTTTTGCAACTTATTCCCCTAATTTTGTAAAACTTATCTGCCCGTATTTTGAATACCAATGGTACCGACTGGTACCAAGCAAAAAACATTAGTACCAACCGATATTTACTCTCGGTATAGACCTCCCCTGCCTCTTACTGGTTTCCCTTCGATACGATACCAACTAGTACGAAATGAAATTTAATACATTGGTTTAGGTAGGTTAGTGTTATTTAAAAATTAGGTTAATTAGGCTAAATTAGGGTTATTTAAGTTTATTGAGGTTTATTTAAGGTTAATATAAAATTCAAATTAATTGCGGCTAGTCCATGTTAATTAAGAGTAATATAAAATTATGATTAATTTGATTATTTATAAATTAGGTTTAATTTAAATGAGTAGAATCCTTAAACAACATTCTTATATAAATAACAAATAAAAACAGACAATGTTAGGTTTTAGGGTTGATGTGGTATTTAATTTATGGAGAGTTAAATATATTAAAGTTTTGGTGAGTTTAAAGTTAAAATTAGATTAAGTAAAAAATACACTATCTTTTTAATTTTGATCCAAAGATTTAAAAAAATAAACCACCCTCTGATAATATTTTATTGATGTAATTAATAGTGAAGAACAGAATAAGTTGTGATTATTTATAGCTCAACAATTACACGTCTAAAAATTAAACAACCTCAATCTATTATTTATCCTCAATTCCTTTTTTCACCCTCAAAACACTTCTGTTGTTGCTATCTCTCTACAATGCTCCTTGTCCATGAAGGAAAATATGCACGAATCACAGATTAATTTCATAATTAATCAATACAATTGATTAACCCTAGGATTGCAACATACTAGATTCAATAATTGTATGGACAAATACCTGAAAATTGAGGAACAATTGAATCCATTGTTGTTTTCTGTGAAGCGAAGTGATAGAGACAAAGAGGATTGACTATTGCTATTCCAAACCCTGATTAGCAAAAAACCCGTACAGTTCTCAATGGGACGATTGTATTTAAGGTTGGCTAGCAATAAGGCCTTCTATGCACTGCAAAACATAGGCCAAGCCTACCTATCATTGCAAGTCCATGAACACAGGCCCAATGACACGTTTGAGAGAATTTCCAAGCCTAATTATCTTGACATCTAATTAATCAGGGTTTTTACAAAATTATGTTTATTATGCTAGTCCACAAAATTAATGATAAACTTCTATCATTCTCCCACTTGGATAGCATAACCAACATCAATGAGCAATAGAAATAAATACCCATATTAATATAACAATATGTGGCCACAATAGGATATCAAAGTAAAGCTAACAATCTCGCAATCATAAGTACCTCAACAATATAGAAATCAAACCCTATAGGAGTACTGATAGCATATATGCAAGATACTCGTACCTCGATGACCTAAATAGAATGTGTCATAAGGAAATGCACACAAAAGGGTGATTTGTTTATGCAATTCCAAACAAAATGGCCCAAGCATCCACCCAAGATGCCAACTAAGATTTAACAAAATATCTCAGAACAACAAAATGAGACTGGGTACTCTAACAAAATGTCATATATATATAAACATTTAAACACATCTATGCAGTATATTAATAAAGTATATGGCATTAACAATAATACCAACAATTATAATCAAAATTCTCTGGACTGAATAACAAAATAGTCAAATACAATGTTGCTATCAAAATTAACATAAAAGGCAGACTCCTACTAATCTAAGGCATCAAAAGATATAAATAGACCTATACGGGTTACATGACTCACAAAGGCCTTAATAGTCAAGCCTTTGGTTAGAGGATCTGCCACCATAAGATCGGTGGGTATATGCTCTATACAAGTCTGAAACTCCTTAACCTTCTCTCTAACAAAAATATACTTTGTATCAAAATACTTCAAACGTATGGAGTTCTTGCATATTTGAGAGAAGCTCGCCACAGCAGAGTTATCACAGTATATGGTTAGAGGTCTAGAAACACTCTCCACAAGATGAAGCTCAAAAATGAAATTCCTTAACTATATTGCCTGTCGAGTACCTTCGTAACAAGCCACATACTCTGCCTCTAAAGTCGAAGTTGTTGTAAGTGTTTGTTTAACACTTTTCCAAGATACAGCTCCTCCAGCAAGCATAAAGATATATCCTGATGTGGATTTGTGATCATCAGGGCAGCCACCATAATCAGAATCAGGATAACCTATCACCTTAAGGTGATCAGACATCCTGTAAGTGAGCATGTAATCTTTAGTACCTTGTAGGTACCTCAAAACTCGTTTCACAGCTTGTCAATGACCCACACCAAGGTTGCTCAAGTATCTTCCAAGTACACCAACAACAAAAGCAACATCAAGATGTGTACAAACTTGAGCATACATAAGACTACCAACAGCAGAAGCATATGGGACCTTTTCCATCTCTGACTTATCTTTATCATTTTGAGGACACTGGTTATTCGAGAGTTTGTTGGATGGGTGTACTGTAAGGATTATAAGTCTTCATGTTGAATCTATTCAAGATCCTTTCAATATACATTTTCTAAGATAAACCAAGAACACCACGAGATCTATCATGATGAATTTCAATGCCCAGAACAAAAGAAGCATCACCGAGATCTTTCATATCAAAATGAGCTGTCAACATTTGTTTAGTCTCAGAAAGAAAACCCATATCATTACTGACTAAAAGAATGTAATCAACATATAAGACAAGAATAATGAATTTTCTCCCACTATTCTTCAAGTAAATGCATTGATCAACAACATTTTCCTTGAAGCTAAGGGAGTAAACAATTTGGTCAAACTTCAAGTACTATTGTCTAGGGGTTTGTTTCAGCCCATAAATGGATATTCTCAATTTGCATACCATGTGTTCCTTACCTTTCTCAACAAAACTAGCAGGTTGATTAATGAACACATCTTCATATAAATCACCATTTAGGAAAGTAGTTTTCACATCCATTTGATAGAGCTCCAAATCAAAATGAACAACCAAAACATCACAATACGTAATGAGTCTTTAGTAGAGATCAGGGAAAAAGTCTCTTTATAGTCTATACCTTCCCTCTGGTTATACCCCTTTGCAACAAGTTTGGTTTTGTACCTTTCTACCTCACCTATAGCATCATGTTTAGTCTTAAAGACCCATTTACACCCAACAGTTTTGCAACCACTAGGTAATTCCACCAAATCCCAATGCCATTCATACTCATAGAAGCCAAATCATCTTCTATAGCTACCAACCATTATGAACTTCGAGGACCAGAAATGGCATCCTAAAAAGAAATTAAATTTGAGTCTTCAACTAAATTAAATTTATTTTCCTCCAAGTAAATGTAATAGTCTCGGAATTTAAAAGACTCGGTGGATTAGGAATCCTTTCAAATCTCCTAGGTGGAACTACAACCACATTTGGGACTTGAGTATCAATGCCAACCTGTTGAGGAATTTCAATATCATTTCCTGGATCAACAACATCATCATGAATCAGAGGAGACTGAATTGCCTCAGGATAAAAGGCAATAGATGTAGGAACAACAACACGATCCTCTCTGAAACCAACAACACGAGACTCAAGCCTTTCATTATGTTCCATATCCCCTTCAAAATAGACAACCCGATCTGATTCAATAACTCTAGTAGTGTGATTGGGACAATAAAATCTTGAACCTCTTGAGCCAGTACAATAACCAATAAAGTAACCTGAAATAATTTTGGGATCAAGCTTCTTCAGCTGAGGATTATAAGTCCTCACCTCAGCCTTATAGCCCCAAACATGGAAATGCTTCAAACTGGGCTTCTTTCCTGATATAAGCTCAAAAGGAGTATTTGGTATAGACTTACTAGGCACATGATTGCGAACATAAACAGTAGTCCTTAAGGTATCTTCCCATAAGAACTCCGGTAAGGAGGAGTAACTAAGCATGCACCTAACCATCTCCATGAGAGTACAATTCCATCTCTCTGAAATCCCATTTTGTTAAGGAGTGCCAGGCATGGTATATTGCGCCTCAATTCCACAATCCTACAAGTATCTAGCAAAAGGGCCAGGGTTTCTTCCAATTTCATCATACCTACCATAATACTTACCACCTCTAAATTCAATAACATTTTTTAGTGACTTAAAAGCATCCAATGATTCTGATTTCTCATGCAACAATTCAATCCAACCATATCGAGAAAAATCATCAATAAAGGTGATGAAGTGCCTATAGCCTCCTATGGTAATAGGAGTAATGGGTCCACAGATGCTGTGTGAATTATCTGTAATTGTTCCTCCTTCCTAGTCATTTTCTCCTTTCTTACTTTAGCTGTAAACTTCCCTTTTATGCAATCAACACGAGTGTCAAAATCAGAGAAATCCAAATCATATAAAATAATTTCCTTAATGAACCTCTCCATTCTCTCCTTAGAGATATGTCCTAATCATTTATGCCATAACATAGAAGATTTTTTAGCAACTCTCCCACATTTCTTTCCAATAACAGCATTATCATAATCATGTGGTCTATCAAAATGAGAAGAATTAGCAATTAGCATAATCAATCCATCACGCATAATTGCAGAACCAACAATGACAGAATCATAGTACAAAACAACACCATTATTGATTATATGAAAACTGTATCCACAACTGTGTAAAATGGAAACTGAAATCAAATTCCTTCTCATAGAAGGCACATAAACAGTATCTTTTAAAAACAAATCATGTCCATTACTCAACTTCAAGGAAACTACTCCTATGTACTCAACATTAACATTAAATCCATCTCTTAGTTGCACCGTCAACTCCCTTTTATTTGGTTTCTGCTTGCTTTTGAACTCCTTTCTTCTTTGCCAACCAGTTCTTAAACTTTACACAGTCATGCTACCTATGCCCATGTTCATGACAAAAGTTGCAGCTTCTATTAAAAATAGGCTTGGGTTTCACACCAGAACTCTCACCAGACCTAGAAGGTAATGCAGGTTTATCATTCCCCTTCTTCTTAAATTAAGGCTTACCATGTTTGTTTCTATAAAATTTCTTCTTGTCACCACTCTTGTGAGAAGTGTGATGAATACTGTGAGACTTTCCCTTTTTCATAGTATGCTCCTCTTAAATAAGAATGGAAATCAATTCGTCAATGCTCCATTCATCTTTCTGAGCATGATAAGTAGTCCTAAGAACATCAAACTCAGATGGAAGAGATTCAAACAGCTACCAAATCAGATAATCCTCTCCCAACATAACTTTCATGGCCTTCAACTTGTTATAATAGTTCACAAACTTCACAATATGCTCACGAACACCACCCACACCATCATACTTGGTCTTAGATAGTAACGACAAGTAATTAGATATTTCAATCTTATCAAACTTCTGGAATTTTTCATTAACAACCTTAAGATAATTTTTGACATTATCAATTTCTGTTATGCTCTCTTTAATGATCTTTTCCATTGTGTACTTGATGGTCATCAAACAGATCTTGTTAGAACGAACCCACTTATCATATCTAGTTTTATCTGTACCAAAAGTCTCAGCAGTGGATTATACAGGCTTATCCTCAATGAAAGCAACATCAATATTAGAAATCGCCAAAAAATATTCAAGGATTCAAGCCAGTCCTCATAATTGGTCTCATTCAGCTTAATCAAAGAATTCAAAGCTAGAAATTGATACAATGCAAGGAGATTTAGCTAATGTATCAAGAACTAGCAAAATTAGGCAAACAACACAGCTAGGTTCTCATGCACTTGCAATCCTGCCTAAGGGTCCCGAATTACAACACAGGTTACCCAGAACATTAAATTATGCCCTAAAGCTAATATCAATAAGATATTGAAAACTTGAAGACATAATTCAATGAAATAAACAAAATATTAGAAATCACATTGATAAAGACAAATCGATAGGGTAAGTGCATCATTAACATAGTATCTAATGTATGCCTAATAACAACATCACAATAGCATTTTGTAATAATTGGTCTCACGATAAGCGAGCTCACAATTACACAAAATGAATGACAATAGCCTAATAGCATATCCCAAGATTGCCCCATAGGTTCTAGTTAGCACCACAATTACAAAATTAACCATAATAATCATATAATATAACATTATATGCATAAACTACATCCAAAATTAATTTTGGTGTATAACTTCATAACATTGAGAGTACACAAGACCCCACAATATCAAATAATACTAGAAATAAGTACAAAAATTTTCAAGAGAAAATTCGAAGAGTACATTATATTTTTATTAATTTTAAAATTTGGGAAAAATAAAAACAAAATTTTTATGATTCAAAAAATTCCACAAAAAATACCATAAATTAAAATTGGAAAAATGGAGCAAACACAGAAAATTTGGGGGAAAACAATCAAGGGAGGAGGCCACACGCGTCACCACATGCCACCACTACGTGTGGGGAAAGACCAGTCGGGTCGGGTTGCGTCTTCCTCACTCGAAACCATGCAATTCGGGTCACCCAACTGAATTCGCTACCCGATTCAAAAAAATGGTGATATCTTGCTCAATTTTGATCCGTTTTCAACGAAATTAGCGTCATTAGATTCAGAATTTAATGATCTATAAAATTCCTTAATCATTTGCATGAAAAAGGCTACTAAAAAGGTTCGAAAAAAATCAAAAGGAACGGTTTTATGGTTTAGTTTTTCGAGTTCTTCAGGTTTTCAAAAGACAGCAACAAATTTAACCAACCTACCACACGCTTTGACACCAAATCAAAACAAACTAACAACAACAAAATCGATTTCACAGAAAACAATTAACAAATTTGAAAATACCCAAATTTCATTAAATTAATATCTCAAAAATTACACAAAATTAGCAGTCACAATTAAGGTTAATTGGCTCTAACACCAATTGAAGGAAAATATGCACGAAATCATAGATTAATTTCATAATTAATCAATACAATTGATTAACCTAAGGATTGCAACATCCTAGTTTCAATAATTGTATGGACAAATACTTGAAAATTGATGAACAATTGAATCCATTGTTGTTTTCTGTGAAGTGAAGTGATAGAGATGTAGAGGATTGACTACTGCTATTCCAAACTCTAATTAGCAAAAAACTCATACAGTTCTCAATGGGTTGACTGTATTTAAGGTTAGCTAGTAGTAGAGCCTCCTATGCACTACAAAATATGGGACATGCCTACCCATCATAGCAAGCCTATGAACACAGGCCCAATGACACGTTTGAGAGAATTATCAAGCCCAATTATCTTGACATCTAATTAATCAAGTTTGTACAAATTTGTTTTTTTTATACTAGTCTACAAAATTAATGATAAAATTCTACCAGTCCACTCTTAATTTTCTCTTTGTCTTCTTCATTATATGACCTACAAAAGATATAATAGAAAGAACGCTATGGATCTCAAACTTGGATCTTTTGTTTCCAATGCGCCACACTAGCAAGGTTTACTTCAACAAACCAACTGGGTCTTCAAGTAGCTTCCATGTTTAGGTGCTAAAGGAGACTTTGAGCAAAGATCTTGTGCCATATTACTCACTGACAGGCCGACTAGAAGAGTTGATATCAAATGTAATGGAGAAGGTGTTCCAACAGTTAAGGCTCAAAGTAATTTTGTTATTATTGATATTAATACAGACTTCACTTCTAACTAAAACATTTTTCAGCTTATTCCAAAGCTTTAATAGTATGATAATATCTCATCAAGTCTGATTTTGGTGGTTTTGGTATTTAACAAATCTTTTGTTAAGATTGAGAAGTCAATTCCTCATTTATTCTTCTTTCTAACTGTTTTTGTTCTTTGAAAGTACATGTAGCGTGGTTTAGATATGACAAAAAATGCAATAGGGTTAGCATTCTTCATATGGTTTAGACGAACAAACTATGTGTTAGTTCATCAGTTCATGATCCTGTTGGAATTATGCCCATGACCCAATCGTTATATAATAGAATGAACACTTTAGTTTTGTAATTATTAATTTTGATTAATAACATGGAAAATGATTTTATTATCATATTATGTTTATTGTTTTTATTCTAATATGATAAATCCTTAATTAAATTTATACACTTGCCATCATAATGGAGATTAT